>NIUQ01002238.1:0-24488 GCA_002796945.1 Plectus sambesii
CCTTGGGCCGACGCGGGCGTTGAAGTCGCCGGAGATGAACTTGTAGTGGCTGCGGCACTCGCGGACGGTGTTGCTGAGGTTGTCATAGAAGTCAGCGTGCTCCTGTTCATCAGCGTCGAGGACAGGCGCATATGCTTGTATGAGGCTGCCAGTGAGTTGGGGGGAGACCTCAAACTCAAGCACTGCAAGACGGTGACTGACAATGCGGGCGTCGCGGACGCGGTGGAGGAAGTGGGGGGCGACAATGAAGCTGACTCCCCCTGAGATGGAGTCCTCCTTGCGCGCGCCTAGGAAGACGCCGCTGCCATCTCTCCAGGTGGCCGTGAGGGGCTCTTTCCTCTTTGTCTCACTCAGCCCGATGACATCAAACTTGACGCGCTGGCACTCATCCATGAGGAGTGAGAGCTGGGAGTTAGCACATAGCAAGCGGGCGTTGAAGGTGCAGAGGCGGAGGTCGACACGGCGGGTGGGTGGTGGTCGTGGTCTTGGTAAGTTCATGTCTGAGTCCAGAAGATGGCCTGGGGCCCCAAGATTAGATCGCCTCTCTCCGTTTGCTGATCCTGCGCCATCAGACGGGGCAGGGACGGAGTGCGGGGGACTGAGGCAGGGGTAAATGCTGGTCGTAGCCCAGTGAGTGCCACCTCAGGAGGCTGGCTGGGCCGTCTTGAGGGCGGGGATGAGCCCTGGCAGGTTACCTCCTGTGTTGGCCGGTGATGAAGATGAACCCTTCTTGGCTTGGTTGGACCTGCCTGGGGACTAGCCCCTGCCGTACTTCGCGTTGCATCCCCGTTCACCCCCCTACCACGGTGAGGTACAGGTAGGATTTTAGGGGGGAGAAGATGGGATATATGTAGAATATCTGTAGGGAAATTGTCTTAAAGGGGGTATTCCTTGGATTCCCTTGAAATATATAAAGTGACCAAAAACTCAGAAATATAGCTTTCAAATGAGCTCTCCTTGAAAATAATGGAATCACCCTGCACTGTCCACTATTATTTTATAATAGGGTTTGCGGGAGGTGAAGAAATACTACGGGGACGGGGAACGATTTGCACGGGATTTCAAATCACGGGAACGGGGGGGATGTGCCACGGGGAGGATAATCCACGGGAAATCCCCGCGGGGACGGGGAAATTTACTGTTACGCAGCACATATAACTACTACTGTGTAACTTGTATAATATTGGTGCGCAACTTGCATGAAAACACAAAACTTTAAACATCATCGTTTATTTCAACAATTTTCAACAGTGTAAACCTGTCCGTGTACCCCGACGAAGTTTGCATAACGCTAATTTAACGCGAGTGTTTTAGCGAATAGAGAAAATCACTGACTTAAAAAAAGATGGCCGCCATCGCAAATACAGGGTGTTTCAGTATAATCCGCCATTTTGAAATGCTACTAACTTTTTATTTTTGCACCGATTTTAATGAAATTTACAGGTTTTGTAGAAGAAATGGGGGGTTTTTAATTGCTTTTATCCGCGTTTAAATCCGTTCATTATGAGCGATGATATTACAAAGCGCGCCAAGGATACTCATTTCTGTAACTAAAAAGTAATGTTACAATTTATTTCTCGAATAGCTTGGTCTATATTAGTTCACCTAAGCTGAAACTTAACAGAAATAATTTACAGAAGCAGGGCTTTTTTTGAACAGAGAATCATTGAATCTGGTCATGGGGTTGTCAAGATATGGCCAAGCAAACATAAAGCACTCGTTTTGAAGCGAATTGCCTGCAGCGTTTACGGATATTGTAACGCGCTTGAAAAATGAGACCTGGGGCCGTATTCAGTAACGCGCCGGAGTGCTCGCGGCGTGCACTCCTGCCTATCTCTTAACACAGTGGAAGTGTACACCGCGAGCACTCCGGCGCGTTACTGAATACGGCCCCTGTCTTTGCGTGGCCATATCTTCACAATACCGTAACCAAATTCAATAATTCTTTTTTCAAATGAAAGTTCAAGATCTGGAGATTATTTGTATTAAATTTCAGCTCAGTTGAATTATTTTGAGCTAAGTTATACAAAAAGAAATTGTGTCAATATTTTGTCGTCACTCTGCATGTGGAAAATCTCGCATTTTTTAAAATTGGCATAGAATAACGAGAAAAGGACCAATTTTAAATATTAAAAAAAGAAAATCTAAGTTAAAGAAAACTCTATCAGATGCAGCAAACCGCAGCAAAATTAATTGCACCTTCACCGAGATATAAGAAGTCTAACTTGAGACATGACTTTTGTATCACCCAGTCCTCATTTAGCACTTACCGAAAAAGAGTATCCTTCACGCGCTTTGTAATATCTTCGCTCATAATTAACGGATTTACACGCGGATAGAAGCAATTAAAAAACCCCTATTTCTTCTACAAAAGCTGTAGATTTCATCAAAATCGGCGCAGAAGTGAAAAAGTTATTAACATTTCAATATGGCGGATTATACTGAAACACCCTAATCATTGATTTGAAAGCGCCTGAACACGATTGACCGTAAACTGTTGCCGCGTACTCAAAATAACTATTTGTTTTACCAATAAATCATGATATTTGCAAACGTGACAGTTTATTTTTCGTGCTGATATCAGATCTTCTGATCATTAAAAGGCGTAAAACCTGATGAATATTATCTTTGAAATTCCCCGTCCCCGCGGGGATTTTTAGCACGGGGACGGAGAGGGATGTGCCACGGGGAGGATAATCCACGGGATGGAAGACGGGGAAATTACGGGGAAAAAACTCACGGGATATCCCCGTTTTCGGGACGGGGGGGATTTCCCGTGCAAACCCTATTGTATAATGAGGAAAGAGTTTGATTGCTCATTATTTTCGGGTTAAAGCAGTGAGCATAGAGGTGCTTAGATAAAGCAGATGATAAGAAAATATGTTATTTTCTTTATAAATTTTCTCGCTTTTTACTTTTCATGTAGTAAATAAACCGTGTGACCTAGTTGTCCCAAAATAACCGTAATTGCACGCTGATACGCAATTCGATAGCGTATGCCAATATATCAAGTTATCCGAACACGCGGAGGTCAAGTTATTTGAACATCGTTCGAGTCAAATGTAATATTTTACAAGTACCAGAAGTGTTTAGAGTGAAATTATCATTGTATAAACCACTAATCATCACTTAGCATTGATTTCGGGGCGACCAATGTAACCGTCAAACGAGAAGTTGCGCTGCTCGAACGACCCTTATGGCATTTCTGTGGCGGTGGGGATGGGAGTAGAGTCATTTCAATAGAATCGACATAATGTAAAAGCATCAATCAATATATCTTAGGCAAACAGACACTGTTCCCATCCACATTAATATAAAAGTAGCCAACTATCAGTTGGCCTAAAATATCAGAGACTATCAGAACTTGACGATTTTGGTTGAGTCTCTGAATAATCATTGAGGATTAAGATGAGAGATAAGTTGGATACGGATATGAGGAGTACCATAAGTTTCATACGTTTGCCTAAGCGCAAGGCGCTCGAATTTAAAATGGAGACAAATCAGCCTTTGGCGTGATCAGTGCTAAGTGATGACGAGTGGCGAAATACAATCTAAAATTAAACGAACGCTCTTTGCAATGGTTCCGCTTGAAAGATTCAGAATACGTAGCAGCTGCTCGAAGCGGTTTGCATTCAGTCTTGTACCCCCTAACATATCGTAGACACAGACTCATGTAGCACAATATGTAACACCCACTCAGTCGTAGCCAGCTATTTGCTGTGTGAAGATGCTCATTTTTACCTATTCATCTATTTTCTATGAAATGTCGCTACTAAAATCTAAACATCCCTCGATCTCATTCTCTTTGTTTTGATTGCAAAATTTCTACAGTCAATGAAATGCAAATCAGTTAGTGTTCCGTATAATAATAATGATCGCAGTTCATAATACAAAACATCTCTCGACGCGAATGTGTCCCTAAAATCCTGTCGTAAATTGCTGTTGCGTGTATACAACGCAATGTTCGGACAACTTGGTCGAACCTAAATAAACTACCTTCTATGTCAATTTTTAGGAAATCAATGAAACTATGATGATGCTGTTTGATTACGTCCTTAAATGAAAGCTGCTGCAAGTAGTCTGTCTGTTTGGAGATGTTGTAGGCTTTAAATATGAGCCTTGAATTCTTCAAGTTAGATATTTGATTTCCATTATTATAGTCGGGATCAAATGAATAAATTTTGCATCGTCCTTCAGTGACTTCATCCAACTCTGTCTCGAAAGATATGTTATCTCCTATGCCCAGTGAATATACAATGCAATTACTTGAAAGAGCCCATGGATTGCAAGTTCATTTTCCACCATCGTCAACATGACCAATACGAGCAAGCCAAGGACAGATAATTTCAGGTACAACGCTATTGTAATAAGGCCCCATCTTAAGATGCGATGTATTACGTTCAAGATATTGGTGCAGAAGTTTTCTTCGCTGTATGGATTGAAGCATATAGAAATTTCTCATTTTTCAGTAAACTGACTTGTTCTGGTTCCTATCCACAAAAAATTGTTCAACGATAAATATAATGAATACAAAAATGCTAAAAAAAGTATAGCTGCAATTAATAGAAAAAATAATTTATTCCTTAAAAACATAGCTTTCTTTTCCTGTAATGATAATTCAGATTAGATATATATTTTATTTATTTTTGTATTTATGGAAATAGTGTAGGCAAATACATTAATAATGCATGTGGACATAGCGTTTATGTAGCACCATTTTTTATTGCGGTTGTGTAATCTCTTTCCGATTGTGATTTGGAGTGTTTAAACATGATGTTATTTTTTTTTAAATATCACTCTCCCCTGTATATGATGATTTCATGAAGTTGAAGTTACGATGAAAACTTCCTTTTCTTTACTCTTAAATTCACTGTTTTGAGAATTAAAGTCAAAATTATGGGGATAAAATATTGAATAGTAAGTTTCCTTCATGAAAGTGAATCTTTGTCAATGTCCAATCAACATAAAAGACAGTACAAAGCACGGCAAAAAGTTTGCGATAAATTTGCATGAGATTTTTGAAATTTAAAATATTAATGATATCATGCAAGTCAGGTGATCAAGCAAAGTTCGATTCTTTCCTTGTTTTCAACGTAATTTCATATTTTGCTTTGCTCTTTTTTGCCGCTTGCGTTCGTTGGATATTGAAAAAATTCATTTTCATGAGTGAAAATCAGTATTCAAAACATTCCATGTGAGTGGTCCTGACACGAAAAATTTCATAGCCTCAAATCAGGCTAATTAATAATGAGTGTTGTAGCCGTGGATTTGAACTTTCAGAGAAGTACCTATTGTGGCTTTATTGGACACTTCTGAAGATGCTTTAAATGATGCTTTAAATGAAGTGCACTTTATCATGACATTTTTCACCATGACCAATTAACCCATGCCATTTTTTCAGTTCTTGATAGATTTTTGAGTTTTTACCGCAAAACGTTCATATCGAACTCCTCTATCAAGAGAACCCATAATCTTGGCGAAAACAATCTTTGACAGAAAACAGCAAGGCCTTAAAGTAGATCTGAAGTGTGGGGTTTTAGTACATATTTTGAATTGTCGCTCCTGTTGGAAGCAAATGTGAACTGTCCTTTTTTCACATTTCTTACTGTGATGTATTGACATCACGTGTAATATTTTATGATTGGAGTAATTCTACGAGTCTGGCATGCATGTGACATGATACCGTATCCTTTACTATGGTTACGCATGTTACCCTAAATTCTACCCGTCTGCCTCTCTCTGTTGTTCTCTTATCGTCTATGCGAACTGCATTTATTACTGCGCTTGGCACGCTTAACCCAAAGTAAAGTGACCTCAGCTTGGACAATCCAAAGACGTCACATTCATATACCAACCGAAAAACATGATTTTAATGTCGAGATATGCTTGTGATCAAAAGATGCTGTCATAAGTTTGTCAAATTTCAGGTACTCTTCAAGCAGAAGACGAAGACAGAATCGCTGTTATGCGGTATTTCAGTACTATGTCACCACGCGGATTTCTTCAGTTTGTTTCAGTTATCTTATGGCTCTTTACTGTCGCTTTATTAATCTCAGGCAAAAATGGAACAATTTCCTCTAAAAGTGCGCAAACAATATTGAATGAAAACACCAAGCTCTGTCCAAGAGAGATACTGTTGGATGGGTAAGAAACAGTTACGCAGTTTTAATAGCTGAAATGAAACTATATTATAATAAATATAGCCACTAATCAAGGAACGCCTCAATGAACAGGGATAGTTTAACGTATTGTGGTGTATTAAAATCTCATTTTGAGTAACGGTACCGATTTAGGGAAATGAAATATTTCTTTGTACCAGCTTTTGATACTAAGCTTCTGAGCTTACATTAACAACATGTACTTATCGCGTTTCTACTCTATCTACAAATAGAAGCTCAGGTATTACTATTGACCAATTTAATCATGCAATTTATTTAGTCAATCAATGAGCATAAAGAAAGGAGGAGAAACGTACTAATAGGGTGTCAAATAAGTTCTGACGCACACGCTCTTCCAAGTAACTCGAGAACCACTAAACCAAATTGTTTGAATGTTTAAACAGACATTACTGAGACTATTTCCTATGGCCATCTCGAATATCTTTTTATTTGGTCACCTCTGGAAAGTTTGAAAACACAGGATGATCCAATTTTTTCTTCCCCATTTGTTTTTTGAATAACTTTTGTTAAAGTTGCCCGATTTACTTGTTTCTTTTTTTGTTCGATTCACAGGAAACTGAGAATTTTTTGGTACCATGTTCAACTCAAACGGATAAGTATAAAGGAAGTTGCAATGGTTTTATGTGAGGTACCCTATTTCTCGAAAATTTTGCTTCAAGGTTCGCCACGTCTATGATGGATTTGAAATTACTACCATTTCTGAACCACGCAACTGATTTTGCTAAAAGTTTACAGGAATGTGGCAGGTTGCTTGAGTTATTGCCCTTTTGAGTTTCAAGTTATTTCAAGTTAAGTCAACCTGGAACCAAAATTTTCGAAAAATAGGGAAGCTCACATAAAACGCTTGTAACTCCCTTCATATTTATCCGTTCGAGCTGTGCATAAAAGCAAAAAATATTCTTATTTACCTACAAATCGAACAAAAAAGAATCAAGTGAATCAGACAATTTTACCATAATTTATTCAAAAAACAAATGGGGGAGAAAAATTTGGATTACCCTGTATATCATTTCCACATAGTAAGAACACTTTATATATCAAAGACGGCGTTCTCAAAATTAGGAATGAAACTTTTTGTTGATTTCAGAGGGAGAGAGGAAACGTTCTTTAGATTTGTAAAACGTTCTCTTTCACTTGAAAATTGTCCTTGTTAAGATGGAAACTGAATAAGTACACACTGCTGAAGTGTACAAGCCGCGTAAGTGCACAATTTTTTTGCAAATTCCATCTGCAGCTTTTGCATGGTATCATACTATGATAAGTGGACATATTTTTGTTGCTGGAATGATGTGTACTTATCCAGTTCTAACTGTACTAATATTGCTTTGTTTGCTGCATTTCGCTGTATGTTACTACAGGTGTTTTTTGTTCATTTCTATATGAAGTTCGCATTGTTATCTTTGTGTTTCATTTAGGTTGCCACTGTTTTATGTCTTGGTATGTGTTAACAGTTGATTGCATCAGTTGTCCTGTTGACATTGTCAAGATATGATCAAGGAAACAAAATCACGCATTTGGATAGACGCGCGTAGATAATTTTCTTTAAAGGGGAACTCCGGTCAAAAATTATTTTTTGATATGTTGTCAAGTCAGACACGCTGATCATCGCTGCGCATCCAGTTTTTTCTTATTCGACTCCCTTAAAAATTTATAACCCCCTAAAAATTGGTCGACGAGCATTGGCTTGGAAAGGAAACTACCGCACTGCCGTTTGCTGAGCACTTCGTTACGGGACCACGCGCTACGCTGTGAAGTGCTACGAAATACGTGCTGTATAAAATGATATGCAGTCGAGAGATTCAAATAATTGAATATATGCAAATATTTTGTGTTATATTTTGGCGGAGAAGTTGGCGCAACGTCGCAGAATATAACACTAAACATTTGCATATATTCAATTATTTGAATCTCTCGACTGCGTATCATTTTGTAGACCACGACTTCACAGCGTAGCGTGTGGTCTCGTAACGAAGTGCTCAGCAAACGGCAGTGCGGTAGTTTCCTTTCCAAGCCAATGCTCGTCGACCAATTTTTAGGGGGTTATAACTTTTTAAGGGAGTCGAATAAGAAAAAACTGGATGCGCAGCGATGATCAGCGTGTCTGACTTGACAACATATTAAAAAATAATTTTTGACCGGAGTTCCCCTTTAACAGACAAATTGATCGAACGACCAAATTTCACACGTCTTTGTAAAGTAGGCACAGCATGACGAAAAATGAAATGATTGTGAAGATTGCAAAAAGAAGATTCAAGTTAGGAATAGGTGTATCAAACACAAAAAGACGCATTTATATTAGCTGCGTTTTCACAAAGGTATAAGAAATTGAACTTGCTCAGTTACTTTTGCGCCAACTTATATAATTTTCAGAAAATCGTTTCGAGATTTGAAGTGCTCCGCAAATGGGCAGAACTAAACTGATTTAGGTGAAATTTTAATGATCAGTTTCCTTTCATTTAAATTTGATAACTTCCAAGTTTCAGCCAATTAGATCAAATTCCTAGTAAGTTTTAAGCAAAATTCAATAGAAAGGAACTTTATACACACCCTGTACATGCACATAATGAATGGCTGTCTGAGCTTGCAAATCCTGTTTGAGAATATGAGATGCATATGATCAAGCTGTTCCCAAAAATAAAATGTTTGAGTGTCTTATCGCTTGGACATAACATCCACCCAATGGCGAAAGTTGGGCGAGTGATATCCCCTGGGGAAGTCAGTAAATTCCGTAAATTATGGTGTTTTTGTTGTGCAGGAAGAAGGTATTGGCAGTGCAGCTGATTACAACATAGCCAGCTTATATGTCTTAATTTTGTGAAAATAAAAATCACATGTGTTACTAGCAATCAACTGGTTACTAACTTCTTCATTTCAGAAATGTACCTGATACAGCTAAAGGTCCAAAGACTTATCGTGAAATACTGACATTAGTGTATGAGCCATTCGGCTATGAATATGACGAAATTCAAGGAAAAAACTGCACGCCCAATTCAGTTCTATTTCCATTGAAATACAAAAAAATTCAATGCTCAAAAGTGTTTCTTGATTGGATGAATATACAAATTAAATCAAATATCACAGCTAGCACAAACGAATCTCCGCCTAAAGAAATAAAAGAAAGCGAAAAAAATTTATATCTTCTCAATGGGCTGGCCCAGTTAGGGACCAGATATATCAATGAAATTCCAGCAAATTTACCAAAGACTTTTCTTGAACCATGGTCTAACGAAATGATCAAAAAATATTTCGGTTTTTACGACAGTAGTACATGGGGTGCAATTCCTTATGGCAGCGAATGCGGTTTGCTATTTTTCCTTTTTAATGAGTACCTGTAAGAGTATGAAGTTATACTCCCTGTCAGCAATGAGTATATAACCGTTATCATTTAAGCTTGTAACTCCCCTGTTTAATTTCGTATATTCCCTATACGATTTCGTAATCACCGTGTGTAAAATTGTACACAGCGAATATGAAATTGAATGGGAAAGTTATTAAATTAAACAGCAATGGCTATAAGCACCCTATGATCATTCCTGATAATGTAAATTTTTACACTTTTATCTTTTGAGTCACTATCCCAAAGGAGGAGTCAATGGTGTGGTGACAAAGCGCTAGACATGTATCCCGAAAGTTATGTACTCAAATCTGGCTGAGGGCAATCCTCCACCCAGCCAAAGTGCTCATCCCTCTGTGGTAAGGAAATTGGTAGCAGCATCACTGCGGTAGTTTCCATTATCAGTATCCTGGTGTCAGACATTCCATGGTCATATTCTTATGGTGGGTTTCATGCCCACCAGCAAAAAGCATACCCCGCAAATTAGTGGGACAAAACGCTAGCGAACTTACTTACTATTCTCTATCCTAAAGGCTCTAGTTTCTCCTTATGTGGAAGTAGGAAAATAGTGGTACATTCAGCAACTTTCCAATAACATGAACATGAGTTTTCATTGGTCCTTATCTAGAGACATTTGCATGTACACCAACAGGCATGAGTACAGTAAAATATGTTTCAGCAGCAGTTTTCTTTGCTTTGAAGCATTTCAAACCTACTGGTTTAACTGGCATGGTTATTGGTTCACAAACTCCATGGGTTGAAGCAATGGCTCTGTATCATGGCGCTGCAAAACTGATAACAGTTGAATATGCACCATTAATTATCCAGCATCCACAAATTGCATATGTGCATCCAATAGAGCTAGTGAAAAATTGGCGGATGTAGGTTGCATCACTTTCGTAATATTAGGTTCTCTACTATTTTGTGAGCCAAATGTTCAAATTTCTTTACCACTCAGCTGGCTTGCTTCTACAGAGATGGCATCTAGACTCTGCCTCAGCCATGGAGAGAGGTTGTGAATTACGACAGTGCATAAGTTCATGATTAATAATTTTTATACTTTGAATAGAGCGAAAAAGCAATTTGGAAATTTCGCTCATAACACAGTTGACAATCCAATACCATATATGACTGAATGGAGCCCCCTTCAAATAGACCTCTCTAGGTAGTTCAAAAAAAGAGAGCCCAGGGGCTCTATTTGATCATATATGGTATACACATCTTGGAGCTGATATTTCTGTTTGCTAAAAGAACATTGACTATGCTTAGCCTCCTTTCTGAGAGCGTTTCCTAAGCACCTGCCATCAATAAAACAGAAACTAGAATTCTAAAGCCAGTTAAACATCACAAAAATATTTGTCATTCCAGGCAATGCCTTCTCATGACCTTTGAGCAAAGCTTTCAGCATTCCCCCATTAATGTTTCTTTTCTTTTCTGTATCAGTAGCCATTAACTTGAGACATTTATAACAAGTAGAACAATAAGCAAGTTCAATTTTGCTAGAGCTTGCAGGCAGGCCAACGTGGAAGCCTGAATACTACTACTGATTTTTTCAATGATAAGCCCATGGGCTTGTACTAAGAATTGATACTTTCTGCAACTCGACCCTGGCCCCAAATAAAGCCCATAGGCTACTATTTGGAATATTATTCCTCACTGCAGTAATTCAGAAGACACACTTTTCACTTTCCATATTAATTTATTACGTAGTTTTTGCCTCTTTTTGATTATTCTTACATGAACACAAGGAGAGACTTATGATTTTGCAATTTTTGCTTCAGAAAAGGGTATTTTATGATCATTTTTATTAGAATAATATAATCTCATACATTCCTGATGATCTTCTTTGGTTCCAAGTAGTGTCCCACGGGTTTTTATTTGGAGGGAGGGTTTATAATCAGAAAAATCCAATAAGGTACACGGTGGCGCATGGTATTCCAATACTTTTGTTTTGTCCACCATTCCGCACAGAGCTGTTCAATCTAGCCAGTTAATCAAACATGCAAACAATTTTACTTCTCACTGTATATTGAAAATTTCAAAACAATTGGGCAGAATTGTAATAAGTTATAGGTGACCAAAATAAGATGTATTTGGCTGAGACACGCTTTATATCAATTATATAAAGATACATAGAGAATATTTTTGGAATCACGGCCAAATAGGCGATACACTGTTGTGTCAAGTAGGGTAAAAAGGGTATAGTATTAAATTAAATCATGTAACATTACAGATACAGAGGCATGGACTTTATTGTCAGTTTTTCAAGCATTGAGCACAGTGGTCTGGCTCGATATGGAGACCCTTCTGATCCCATTGGCGATCTTCGTGAACTGAGCAAGATATTCTGCCTCCTGAAGCAGAATGGATTATTATACCTTGGCCTGCCATCAGGCCCTGACACTGTTGAGTACAATGCTCACAGAATGTATGGATACATAAGATGGCCAATGATTGCTGCTGGATTTGAATTTCTTGGTGCGTTCTATGGCCCAAATCCAGTGGTATATGAAAAACCACCTCCAATTCTTAGTACAGACTTTCATAAGCAGTATCTTTTTGTACTTCAAAAAAAGTGATGTAATTGTTAGTAAAATTTTTGATCAGGTTTCATGAAGAAAACCAGAGTTATCACACTGCATACATATTCAGCTTGGCTGTACACCTATCTTTCTCCAATTTGATGTGAGACCTTACAGGGTGACAGAAATGTCCAGGCAATAATTTTTCATAGGGCGTTTTTTAGCTCATATTCAGATCTTTTCTATAATTTTTATACATTTTATCGTTCGTCTTTTAATTCTCTGTCGATTGGTATATTGCTTTTTTGATTATTTAACAAATAAAAAACAGAAGAAACGATTAACAGCCATGCTTAAAATATTTTTAATGGTCTCCTTAGATCGTGGTGGATCGTCCTATGGAGCACAAACACATTTGTGGAATGATTATCTACAGATGCATTACAGGGTGACCAGAAAGTTCCCAGACACTTTTTAAAAGAAGCTTGTGAGAGAAATTGTCATTGAACCATCACAATTTATATACCATTTGTAAGCCCATCAAAAACTCTCTAAATGGCAGAAATATTTTGTCCATAAGTTCAAAAGCAAGAATAGGAGAGTCAGCGGACTTCAAGACAATCTTTTTTTCCTTCGTTTTCCATTCTTAGAGCTCCTTGAAAAAGTTATTTACAAAATTTGACTGTGCATTTCAAATCGCTCAAGATTTTAGAGACTGATAATATGGAAGGCGCTCTTTCCAGTGAGCTACATTTCTTGATTTAAAAATTCATTATTCTCAAGTAGCTAGTTAAAAATGCTTTATTTTACAAGGACATGAAGTGTCTGTAGTAAAATAGTCATTGTATGAAATGCGAGAATTGATTAGGCATAGATCTATTGGATCTTGGTTAGGTCTCTTTTAACAGCTATTTGGAAAAACCGCGCATCCATGTCCTCCCAGACTGTGGTGTGCACCCTGAAATAGGCTCCATTAAACCTCGCCTTCTCCCTCTCTTACTCAGAGATTCAAGGAGAAAGCACTAGCTTGAAACTCATCAAACTACTTTGATGAACTACTATCATCGCCACTGACTATCTTGTAAGGTTACTTGTCCTATGATGTCATATAAATCATCAACGTTTATTCTAACGGTATCATGAATGTACGCGAGGTGTTCTATGTACTTCTATTTTTAACGGATGGTTTATTCAATAGGGAGCCAGGGTAACAGCGTTGTAGCAAAACAGCAAGTGAGTTACATTAGCCAGCCTTCACGGCGCGTCTGTGAACGTCTAGACACAACAAAGCTTTTTACTGTGATGCGTCATATAGTTCTTATGCCTATAGGTTTGGCCGAGGGCCAACACCTCCCTTGCGATTTTTCAGCGACGGGATGTATCACTGCGGCGGACGCCGTTGACGTTCTGGGTATTTACGTCCTTAAGGAAGTGCGCCAACTGCATCAGGTGTGGCTTCGGGTTCCACTTGTGCTGGAGTAGCATCTTCAGGAACAATTTCTTTTTGGACTTGAGCATCTGGTAGGGTGTTTTGAGACAGCTCTTCTTCCAGGTCAAGGTCTTCAAATGCAGTTGAATCGCCGAAATGAGAACGGAGCTGATTTGCATGAGCTTTCCAAGAGCAACCGTTGCTCAATCGCATGAGATAGACGATGCGTCCAAGTTGCTTTTCAATGAATGCGGCAGACCAGCTTGCACGTTCTCCAAGTAAAGCTGTGTTAACCCAGACTGGCTGAGCAAACTTGAACTTTCCGTTTGTGATGGTAACTGGTGTTGAGGGAAGTACTGCAGCAGGGTGCAGACAAGCCAGTTCCGTTCAAATCTTCCGATTGAAGAAAGATTCAGCTGGAGCGATGCCTGGAGTAGAATGTGGGGTCCAGCAGTAGGAACGAAGGAATGACGACAGTGCCTTCAATTTATTTTTGACACCACCATTCTTCAGCTTTTGCATGTCTTCTTTGAAGGAACGCACAAAGCGCTCACAGAGGCCATTGCTCTGCGGATGATAAGCTGGTGAATTGATGTGTTTGATGCTGTACTTATTGTAGAAGACAGTCATCTCTTGACTGTTGAAAGGTGGACCATTGTCCAAGACGATAGCAGTGCAGGGACCGCAGAAGTCAAAGACACGTTTGAGCACTTGAACTGTCTCCTGAGCAGTTGTCTCAGTTCCCATTGCTTTGGCAAAAGCGAATTTTGTTTTGGCATCTATGATCAGTAGCCATTTTTCCCCCCAGAAAGGGCCAGCAAAGTCGATGTGCACGCGTTGCCAGGGAAGATCTGGTTCAGGCCAGGGTTGGAAGTCAGCTTGTGGCTTCGGCGCAACGAGAGCGCAACTGTGACAGCGTCGAATCATATCTTCGATAGCCTTGTCCATTTGCGGCCACCAGACATGAGCGCGCGCGTACTGCTTTGTCTTCACTGTGCCGAGATGAGACGCGTGTAGTCTCCGAAGAAGTTTCGGGCGTAGTGAGTCAGGGATAACGACTCTGTCATCGCGGAGGAGAATGCCATTGTGGAATGAGAGATCGTCTCGTTTTTGAAATAGACTGATGATTTCACTATCAGTGCCAGGAGGCAGTTTAGTAGGCCATCCATCTTGCATGAAGTGGTAGACTTGCTGAAGTGAAGAAGATTTCTTCGTAGCTGCAGCGATGTCTCCAGTCTGTAGCGGATTGTTATCTACAATTTCTTGATGAATTGAATAGACGTGTAGTGCGTCTGTGTCGTGAAACGACTTGTCGGGGCCAGCAGGTAGCCGTGACAGAGCATCGGCGTTGCCATGCTGCTTTGTAGATTTGTAGCTGATGGTGTATGAATATGCCATCAGACGGAGGGCCCAACGCTGCAGTCTGTTTGCAGTTGATGTTGGAATGCCTTTTGCCGGGTGAAAAATGCTGACCAGGGGACGATGATCCGTGATCAATTCAAATTTTCGACCAGCCAGGAATTGGTCAAATTTCTTCAAACCATAGATTATCGCGAGCGCTTCTTTTTCAATTTGGCTGTATCTCTTTTCTGCGTCCTCTAGCGTCTTCGAAGCGAAGGCAATTGGTTTTTCCAAACCATTCGAGTAGCGATGAGATATGACAGCGCCGATTCCATACTCAGACGCATCGGTCGCAAGCAGGAGAGGAAGCGATGGATCATAATGTACCAGCGTTGTGGCGTCAGCCAAGGCAGTCTTCAATTTGGTGAAGGCAGCTTGACATTTCGGCGTCCACTTGAAATGCACTCCTTTCTTTTTCAGCTCGTAGAGCGGCGTACAGAGGTCGGTGTAGCCAGGAAGGAAGCGATTGTAGTAGTTGATTTTCCCCAAAAAGGCTTCGACATCGCGAATGCATGTAGGCTTCGGGATTTGTAGTAGCGGTTCAACACGTTTCGGATTGGGTCGCTTGCCGTCCTTTGAGATAACGTGTCCTACGTAGGTCACTTCTTCTCTGAAGAAATCGCACTTTTCTTTATGGCATTTGAAGCCAAATTCCTTGAGACGAGTGAGAACCATTTTCAGCGTGCTTAGATGCTCTTCTTCAGTGCGCCCCGTGATGATGATGTCATCTAAGTAGGCGGCACAGAAAGTAATTCCAGCCAGGAGTTCATCCATGACGCGCTGGAAGATAGCCGGAGCTGAAGAGATGCCGAAGGGCATGCGGTTGTAGCGAAAGAGACCCAGAGGCGTGTTAATTACCACTAAGTTCTTGCTCTCTTCTTCCAATTCAATTTGCAAGTAAGCGTCAGCGAGGTCAAGCTTGGTGAACTTTTCGCCACCATTCAGCTTGAGGAAGAGCTCATCCACAGTGGGAATAGGATGCTCATCCACATCAATCTGCGGATTGATAGTGACTTTGAAGTCGCCACAAATGCGGACCTTGTTGTTGGGCTTCGGCACAACCACAATCGGAGCTGCAAAGCCGCGGGGGTTGTAGTCGATTTTCTCAATGATTTTCAAGTCGACATTGCGTTGTAGTTCTTCATTTGTGAGGTGCTGACGTGCAAACGGAATCGGGCGCGGTTTGAAAAATCGCGGTTGAGCATCTGGTCGCAGATGTAGAGAAGCTTTGATTTTACTGCAGTGACCTAGCCCAGGACTGAATAGCTCGGGGAACTGATTCAGGATGTCGTCCAGCTTCTGTCGGGAGTAAGTGGACTTGACTGTGCCAATNGAATCGGGCGCGGTTTGAAAAATCGCGGTTGAGCATCTGGTCGCAGATGCAGAGAAGCTTTGATTTTACTGCAGTGACCTAGCCCAGGACTGAATAGCTCGGGGAACTGATTCAGGATGTCGTCCAGCTTCTGTCGGGAGTAAGTGGACTTGACTGTGCCAATCGTTGGCGTGTTTGGATTCAGCGGGGCTGATTTTCCATTGATGTGGGCGTTGAGGTCAATTTGCAGGGACTTTAGCCAATTTCTTCCACAAATAGCTGGTCTGGAGCCATGCACGATTGTAAGAGGTAGCTGAAGCGTTTTGCCATTGTAGCTGACCTTGACGGTGCATTCGCCTTCAATTTGTAAAGAACGACCTCCCCAGACGGAAAGTGACGCAATGGTCTTGGATAGTTGGAGAGGAGGCTGGCCAATCTTCTTCCAGTGATCGACGTTTGCGATCGAAATGTCTGCACCCGTGTCTAATTGGTAGCCGTGAGCGTTGCCATTGACACTGAGTTGGAAGAGTTGCGGAGAATTTGATGACTTGGTTGCTGTTAGAATGACGGCATTGCATGATGCCTTCTTCTTGTTAGGGCGCTGGCTAGCTTGTTGGGAGTTGTGGTTGTTTTTCTGCTGGGAAGAAGAGTTGCCGGAGGCATTTTTCGCACTTAAGCAGGCGGCAGCAATGTGGCCTTGCTTGTTGCACGTTTCGCATGTGCTCTTGCGGTGCCAGCACTTCTCACGGTCGTGGCCGGATTTACCACAAGAGAGACAGGTGCTGTGCTTAGCCGTTTGCGAAGGTTGTGGTCTGTTCCATTCCTTTCTCTTGTTCTGTTCTCCACCCTTCTGGTTCCCCTGTAGCTTGTGAATCGCAGGCGTAGATGAAGACAGTGACTGGTCAGAAGACATATGCTGTAGCTCTCGCTGAAGGCGTTCAGCTGATTGCGCAGTCGTCAGTGTGTCGTCCCATGATGGGTCAGTCAGCCGCAGAAGGATCTGGCGAATCTTGACATCGCTAACTTCAATCGGAAACGCATCACGGATCGCACGCTCAATAGGGCTGTCCTTTAATTGGCTGGTGTCAAACGCGCAGTGACGCGCCTTCTCCCGAAGCGAGGCAGCAAAGTCGGCGATAGACTGGCCAGGGACCTGTTCGCAAGCCCAGAAGTCGTAGGTCGCCGTCATGACGTGCTTGGAGACATCATAGTACTTATCCAGCCTTTGTAGGAGAATCGCAAAGGTGATGCTAGAATCGGGCAGCGCAGCAGGCATAATGAGGGACTGTAGCAGTGTATAAGTCCGCTCTCCGACCCAAGCAAGGAAGCGAGCTTTGTGTCGATTGGTAGTCACATGCTGCGCAACGAGATGAAATTGGAGATGGTCACAAGAACTTTGCCATTTGACGGAGTCAGGGTCAAATTCAGGAAAAGCAGGAGCGGAAATCTGGATAATGGTGCGAGCGGATTGCTCTGGGGCTAACGGCCCGGCATCAGTAGCAGATTCATCACCGCCAAAAACACTGAACATGATTCAAGGAGAAGAGGGAAGAGGGTGGGGCAGAACAGAGAATAGAAACGTTAGCCGTCGTCGCCACTCTGTACGTGAAGTGTTGTACGTACTTCTATTATTAACGGATGTTTTATTCAATAGGGAGCCAGCGTAACAGCGTTGTAGCATCACAGCAAGTGAGTTACGTTAGCCGGCCTTAACGGCGCGTCTGAGAACGTCTAGACACAACAAAGCTTTTTACTGTGATGCGTCATATAGTTCTTATGCCTATAGGTTTGGCCGAGGGCCGACAACCGTCATATATTCAAGACAGAATTTTTCTAAGTATCGAGTTAGTTTTGGCACAGTTTGAAGAGTTTTTGATTTTGATGAAAATTTGCATTTTGGGACAATTCATATCCGAATTCCCGGAAATCGTGTCCAAATTTATCGAAAATACTCTCATGTCCAGTTATGGCCGGAAATTTAATTTAATCAGATAATTACTGAAACGGAATCAAAATCAGTACAGTAGTTATGTTTTTCAGTCAAAAGAAGAGGATGAGAGAAATCTGATAATGTGTACTGACTTTAAACTGATGCAGATTTAAGAAAGCTAAGCAAGAAAGAATATGTCGCATTTTTTTACTTTTAGTTTTCGATTTCTTTGGCAAAAACTTGGTTGTCTTACATTGGCAAAAGCTAACATTGAATAAAAGTCCTAATGTTGGGCTATCCAACAGTACTATAAAATGTGTCGAAATCGGGCATAGGGGGGGGGTCTCAGATTAGATCCAAAGTAACCAACATTTCAAGACTTTTGGTATGGATGCAAGGTAGATGCTTCAACAACCAAAATATTTTAATGGCCTAGAAAGTGACACATAATCCTTGTCGCCACGTTTTGGGACAGAGTCGTATTATCGGTTAACGGTGGTTCAGTGGATTTGTTCCCTTGCGTCTTGTGTAGGAAAGAAAGGTGCCACAGTCCTTCTTTTATTCACCGACACAAGACTATTAATATAAATGCCGATGGTCACAAGGGAGAGACACCGATACTGATTAGGACTATCGTTGTCATCCATATACCAGATATCGTCGACTAGGCAGTCACCTTTCGACTAGCCAAAGCCGCGGTTCTTATTGTGTCTGAGGTGTACGTTCACCTCGCTGACCCTTTAACGTATCGAGGCGCACTCGTCCTACGTGGGTGTAATACAAAGAGGCGCTAACTAGCTCAGCGCGCAAGAGTCTCCAATCAATCAGACCGCCCAAGATACGAATGAGAAGTAATTAGCTTAGCATGTGGGCCATATAGCAGCACGTCATTGTTAAGTCGTCCGACCCTGCGCCTCAGGGTCTTGGCAATTCATCAACAGACCGCGCGCAAATACCACCAATTTGTCCGTCCACTCAAAGTATGGCTAGTCAGTGAGAAGCGGAGGGCACAGGTAAGCAATCTCATTACTACAAAAGGGGGTGCCGACACAGAGGTATAAGCAAGCAGATGTAGCACATAGTGAACGGCCAAATAGTCGGCATCGTTCTCAAAGCACGCAAGCAATGATAGTAGGGCGGAAGCAGCAGAAATAGCACCTAGGTAGGAAGGTAGTTACCCCCCACATACAGCTAGCAGGCCACGCCTAATCCCTTAACATTCTCGATGTCAGTGTACTTTGAAATCAACTGAATTAACTATCGCGAGTCTGGCAAACTTCGCAACAATCCTCTATCAATGGGAAGCATTGAACACTGCATATCGCTTTGTTAACTAACATCGTTGGATAGCCCAGCGTACAGGGATTAATAATTAAATATGCCAATAACAAATGCTTCAATAATAGAATAACTGTATATGAGCAGATTGAAACGATTTTAACCAAAATGACAACTCCTCAAAAGATGAGTTGCTTCGAGCTAAAATTGAGACCAGTATTTCTGCTAGTTTGATACTGTCTATGGCGCCTTTGAATAGCCCAGAGTTAGGAGCACAATCCTAGGGTAACTTTAAGTGGTGGTTACAATGCGAACACAATACACAGACACAGCTGTGGCCGGCTACATTTTGTAGCCGGCCACAATTGTGACGCCGCTACGGTGGTCACAATGCGGCAACATTTTTTACCATTTTGGGATTAAAATGAGCGCCAATTTAAATTCGCTGCGATACGCCACTAGTTGTTTGCTAATTTCAAACGTTGTAACTATTTTCAACCTTAATCAAAATTCAAATATATCATTGATCAGTGTCAACAGTATGACAACTTTGCAATAATCCTCACAAGACCGAGCCAAATACAAAATTTGTGTCTGGACACAGGATACAAAAATTTTGTATCCTGTGTCCAGGACACAATTGTGGCTCGGCTACAAAATGTTGCCGCATTGTGACCACCTTGGACACAATTGTGTCCGGACATACGCGGGACACAGACACAATTGTGTCTTGTGTCCGCATTGTGACCACCACTTTAAAGCTTTATCCAACATTTTAAATCAAAGGTTCTCAGCGCTGGATGATCCAGTTGTCCTGAACAAGAGCTCATTCGAAAGCTGAGACCTGGGATATTTTTATGACGCACATTGGGACTTTTATAGGAGGCCCCATTAAAGGGCTCCCTATTTTTTTAAATTTGTTCATTCTCATCACTGATTGGTCCAATTGGTGCGATCTTGTACTCATTCAAAAGCTGAAATCTTTGCGATTTTAATGGATTCAGATTTTAGGTCATGTTTGGCGGATCTTTCATCCTTAAGAAATCAGCTTTTAACAGATGGATGGGATCGTTGGCTCCACTTACGGCCGTGTTATGTCTGACATCAAATCTACTTTTATTTGCTTCATCTGCCTTTTCTTCCCTCCACATGAACCTTAAGAAAAAAGAACTTGTTAACCAAGATGTAATTTTAAAATATTAAAGGAACTTGGACTTAGCAGTCATCAAGGGAAGATTAACGTAGATGGGGTGTTAGTTCAGGCACCATCGTTTTTTGACATCGAATTAAAAAAGAAAAGAAAGAGAGACGAGAAAAAATTAAAAATTGAAAAAGAAAAATAACTAATCTCTACCTTAGATGGTTAACTCAAACAAACAGGGCACAAATTTTTTTCTGGTTACAGGATACAAATGGTAGTTACAAGGTGTAAGACTTGTTTGAGAACAATCACTACATGTCCATTTGCCAAGCTTCAAATGCTATGGGGATGTCTCTTGTAACTGTTCACACCATTTTAAAAAATGATCTCAAATTCCATCCCTTCAAACTCCAGCTCACCTAAGAGCTGACGCAACTTGATTATGGTACTTGAGTGAATTTTGATGATGCTCAGCTTGGAGAGCTGGACCAGGACTCACAGTTCTTAAATCACATTATGTTTAACAATGAAGCTTACTTCCACTGCCATGGAAGGATAAATCTCCATAATTTTTGCTACTGGGCCTTGCAAAATTAAAACTCACATTTTCTTGCGTACGAACCTCTTCATTCTCCAAGAGTAATGATTTGGAGAGTGATAGGAAAACCAGGAGTCATGGTCCTTTCTTCTGTTCCAAAAATGTAAATGCCAAACATTACCTCCTGATGTTGCACAATTAGTTTTTGTCTGCCACACAGCAACTGCTGTCATACCCAAATCTTGTCATCATGCAAGATAGTGCTCCAGCACATTGAGCCCTATCTATGCATAACTTTCTCAAACACCACTTTCCAGGGAGATAGATAAGACAGGATTCTGCTAACCATCCTTGGCCACCAAAATCTCCTGACTTAATGCCAACTAGCGGAGAGCGCTGCGCTAACGCGCCGCGCTATCCGCTTGAGTGTTCGCATGCTCTCCTTGCTAGACTGTGTCACCCGTACCGCTCAGCGGCACAGAATTCGCAAGCTGCCTTTGGGTTCCCGTAGTCTAGTGTTGCTGGTCTTTTATATTTAAAAGTGCAAACAAATTTGCACACTACATTCATCAGAAGGCAGTTCAATGGGAATTTTAAAAAAGGACATTGCTCAAACATTTATTTTGCAATAACCTAGGGTAAGTTCTCGAAAAATCTAGAATGTTCTCCGATAGCACGTGACAATATCTATTGATTGGTGGCGCCGGTCCAAAGCCGCATTTTGTCATTTTTCGTACGCGCGGATTTTATCTACCCTCAATCACATTGAAACACATTTGCGACGGGTTTCGAACACTGATTGTTTCAAGGAAATAGAAGTTTTTCCATTGTAAAATTTCAAAACAGAACGTTTTTGGGGATATCATTTGAATAAAACTATTAAATTTTTTCATCTGACACATAGTTAAAGGGAGATTTGCTTTGAATGCCATATTAAGCCATTTCGCATACTTTGTTTTTGCTCTAGATGTGTATNCCCCATATATCAAGGCGACATGTACTTGTCAGACGATATGTTAGCAATAATCTATGAATGACCTGATGACTAAAGAAAAGAAATGCGCTCTCGGTGGTTTCCAATGTTCGCCGCGAGAGGGCGCTGCGACGGCATTTTTATGGGAATATCGTTAATACCGGATGATGGACCCGACCGGAGGTGGGGTGGGTGGCGAGGGGTACCATTACTGTTTGCAACCCTGGTACGACTGGGGCTGACATGAATTTGGATAGAGGGAATAAGGGCGAAAATGTGAATTTCGACACGTTTTTTAATGTAGCGTTAATACCGTATAATGGGCCCGGCCGAAAGTGGGGGTGCGGGGTGGGGTACCCTTACCGTACCCGACCATGGTCCGACCTGGGACCGCAAAAGGCCCGGTCTACCCAAACCGGTGGGTGTCCACACGCACACAGACGGTGCTGGCTTAATATATAGGATTTAATTACGTTCTGGACGTAGTTTTGAGAAGGCTTTCCAAAATACGCCTGGGGAGGGTCTTATTTACAAGAAACCCTGGTATCATTATTCTTTACTAACAAAGAAGCATGTTTTCTGTGTGAAACAAATGTAATTATTTTCATGGTAGTACGAAACAAAACAAAACGAAGCACACTGGGGAAAAAAGTTTAAGAACCCTGACTAAATACAGGGTGTTTGATGAATCACATTTGTTTTTTGAATAACTTAACAACAACTGCACCTAGCAAGCTGAAAATTTACACAACTGTATTAGAGGATGGCGCAAAAAAGAAGTCAGGCAACATAACTTTTGATTGGGATAGTGTTTGCGTCCCAAATTTTAACTGAATGGTATCCTGGTGTATGGCTTCCAGTAAGCGGAGTTTCGGCCGTCTTCTTTACAAACTGTCGTTGTGGGACCCCAAAATATGCAAAAAAGGGCCTTAAATTGGGGTGACTTTGGAGGGTCACTGTAAAGCGGAGGATTGAGATGGTGAACTGATTTTTGGGCCAGGGGTAGTCCATAAGAGTAGAGACGGGCACATACGAATTTGCCGTCGCGAAAGATTACGGTAGAATTGGTGCTAAGAAAAGCGGCAACGCCGTAACGCAGTTTTTCGCTATTACTGACCATCACGAATTAAATATATTTAAAATATAATGAAGACTTTTTTAGCGATATTTTACGATGCTGGAACTATTTTTATCGCGTGAATTTACCATATACGTTGTATATTTTCGCAATGAGTCGATTTTTAGCCAAAATCGTGGTTGCAGCGCTGCTAGCAAATATTTTAAATGAGGAATGTAAAATACTAGAGGTTTTTCGAGCTTTGCTTAGAACGGAATTAGAATCTAAGAGATTTTTTACGCAAGTTAAATTCATTTTCGCTCTTTTTAAACTAGCTTTAAGGGCGCGGCTTTTGAGTTTTCGTTCCAGTACTGAAAATGGCATTTTTATGGCAGTTGCGTGTGTTCTAAGAAAGATTTAAAAAAACTAAAGGCAAATTCGCTTTTGCTTAGAACGGTTCTAGCTTAAAGAAGTGATGAGCTTTCATTTGCGCTATAGTCTGAGCCATTTAAACGACGTTTAGGGGCGCGGGTTTTGGATTGAAAAAGTTTAGGCTTGTTGAAAAGTTTAAATCCCCTCCAGTGTTAGCACGAACATAGTACTCAAAAGGAGACAAGAAGGAGCTCATTACATGAAGTTCAGGAGGATGCGTTTGAATAACGTCATTTTATTGTTAATACTGTCAACAGTTGTTCTTAGTGTCACTTTTTGACAGCTTTGCTTTGTTTTCCCCCTCAATTTCTTTTCCACTCAGAGTCCCCTGATGCAGATGAACGCAGTACACCACAACCAGATTTTTGACTGCTTAACAATGTGTGCGGTCATCAGCGCACCCAAGTTTCAAATGTAAATATGAAACAGTTTTGCATCTATTTTGAAGAAAAGAAGTGCACAGTTAGACTAATCTCAATAAGCTCTATCTGCTGATATAAAAGTTATTAACATCTGTGTGTGTTTCTAATTTTAGTGCCTGTGTCTACATAAAATTGCAAATGTTTTCCTGGAAAATTTTAACAATTCGCCTAAATTGACACATTGACTGATTTTTGGCAAACTTTTGAGCAGACTTTTGGCATTTTTGGAATATATATGATCAATTTTCAGAGATGGCGTGGTGGTCAAGTGGTTAAGATGCGCGGTCAAGGACAGCTAGATGTAAGGCCCGGGTTTGACCCCCACCCACACCACCCCTTGGTGTCGGGCAATTGATGGCCAACTAATGTAAGAACATCCTGTCAAAAAAGCAAAAATTAAAGGTCTAATGAATTCCCTTGTTATTATCTTACTGAAGCTACCACATACTTCTGAAAGAGGGAAGAACACCTGATCACCTACAAGAGCGGCGCTGGGTGTACGCAGATTGACTACTTCCTGGTGCACCACAGTGCGCTAAG
>NIUQ01002239.1:0-23685 GCA_002796945.1 Plectus sambesii
TCAATATTCGATGAAACAATAGGGAAAAATTGCGGATAAGTATCTGAAATTTCTTCTCCCTACACGATGGTTCTCATTATGATTCATCCTTCATACTACTCGAAGAAGACAAAAAAAGGCAACCTTCAAAGATGCATAGATTGTAAAAGGAATGCTCTCTTTAGCTCCTCACAATCAAAAAACAACAACTGAACCGGTTTGCTAAGTCAAAGCTTCCGAAGGTTTAGAGGCGTATAGAGTAAGGAAACCATTGGATGAATTAATGCAATCGTTGGATTAATTTACAAAATCGTTGGACGATTTTTTGAAATCATTGGATGCATTAATGAAACGATTGGATGATTTTTTGAAATCGTTGGACGCATTAGTGAAACGACTGGACGATTTTTTGAAATCGTTGGATGCATTAATGAAACGATTGGACGATTTTTTGAAATCGTTGGACTAATTAATGCAAGACCCTGTAACATCTTCAAGATTCGTGAATACGATCCCTCTCGAATATCAGACCGCATGCAATCGCGATTCCCTATGCCAACCAAGCGTACGCGCGCGATTTCAGTATAAATCGAATAAACTTTCGCAGTTTTCTCATCTTCACAGACATCTTCAGTTGTCGTACAGTACAGATACTGGGTATTTCATCATAATTAGTCACGTTTGTATTCAATTTCGTCAAACTAACTGTTTAATTGAATGCAGAGATGAAGCAATTGAATGCAAAGTGACGAATTGTAATGAGAGACCCTGTAATTTCCGTAAAAGAAGCCGTCTTGAAAATGTCTCAGTTCACAGCAGTCGAAATTAATCCGATTCAAGTTGGCGAAACAGTTTAACGGAGTTGTGGCGGTGAAAGCGTGACATGACAGTAACAGCGTAACAAATTGGAACAAAGTACAGCGAAGTAAAAGAAGCAGACAAAGGTCAGTGCAAAGCGATGCTCACAATGAAGCGCTGTTGAACCCGCCATTAATTTGCTGCATAGTAGCGCTTGTAAAGTCAACAGGTCGGTTTCATATCGCGCATTTCAGCTAAAACCGTATTCTACAGATATTCTTTTGCAATGCTTCGATTATGACTTTAAATTACGCGATATGAAACCGATCCAATATCATTGTGAATGATTGCATACTGATTTGATTGAATCTGATACAGTAATCATCCGATATTGACTTGAGAAATCAACTGCTTGGCAAAGTAAAGCGAGCTCAAGAACGCATATTAAAAGAGTAGAACATGGCGCGGTAGAATAGTCAATAGGCAAAAAATACAACAATATCAATATCAAAAATAGTTGCAATTAGTTGACATCAAACATTGCTGATTCAACACCTTTTTGATGCTCAAGCTTTCCTTAAGCTTAGGCTTCGCGGTTTCGATAAGCCCAGCCCAAGCATCAAAAGGTGATAAATCTGCAATACTATGTTGCATACAACAAGAAATTCTGTAGCATAGGCTGAGGTACAGTGAAATTGTTTATACGGTAAATTTGGCCGATACAACAAATACCGGTATAAACGAATTTCACTGTATGTAGGCATTCTAGAACAGAATGAAACCGAATATCGTTTAAGCAGGACGCCCCCCTCCTTTTTCTCTGAGCCGATGTAGCGAGAACGAAATCAGTTGAAAGAGAAAAGACGAAAAAATTGTGTGTTCCAAGTATTCCCCTGAGCAGAGTCATGACTGATCCTTATCGCGATCCATAACTGAGAATGCATGAATAATTTCGCGGTTATTTTTTGTCGTTTGTCTCAAATACTCTGAACCATTTATCACGCTAAATTTTGTCACCCCTCGCGGTTTCCACGAAATACCTTTGCTCTCCTTTATCACGGTATAGAAAAGTGGGTAAGATACTCGGCTTTAAGGTAGAGAGCGTACTTAAAAAAATCTAAGTATGAGCAAAGCTTATCATACGATTAAAAGAATACGCTATTTTGCCACTTTCACGTGGAAATTTTGCAAGTACACAAAGTATGTTCGACGCCTAACCATATCCGGTTTCAACCAATACCATCACACATTCAAATAACTAATGAAGATTAACATAAAGTGCACGCGCGCGCAATGAAACGCGAAAGACATTTCTCGATGAATTTGAAAGATTTGTGTCTGATGATAGACGAAAGTGGTAAACACTGCGAAGAATCTTTCTTATAGTTGCTTGAAATGACGGCCATTCTCTCTGCAGGAAGCAAACTTGAGCGCGCACGCTCAGCAGTTGAATTGGTAACAAATAACTCCATTTCTTGGATAGATTCTTGATTTTATGTGCATAATCCATTCTTCTTTGCGTCCATTCGAGTCGGAAGACCTCAGTGATTAAGATTCAACCTTTGTCACGCGCCTCATTATTGCATTCTCTTTCGTTCGACGTGACACATTTAGGCTTAAGCTTAGGCTAGTATACAACATATCATGCGTGAACAAGCAGAATTTCTATGTCAATTAGAAAATGATGGATCGTCGCATATAATTACATCGCGCGCGTATTATTATGGAAGATTACTATTGAACATACTTGATAATTCAAGAAAATAAAGCGGAAAGGACGAGTTAGCAGAGCCACAAGTTGAATATAGCGTTTAAACATAATAGTTGCCCGTTCAAAACTTGCTTTCCTATTACTATCGCGATCTAATCAATGGGAAAGGGCACTGGTAAGAGCGAGGGCGCATCTTCAGGTTACAAATGGTAGGATGAACCATACAAAGAGAGAACGGAGAAGGCGCATAACAAAGCGGCGATCGAACTCGGGGAAAGGCCGATCGGACGCGGGAAGAATACAAAAATATCATTTCCACTTTAATAATGATACTTTCGAAACCAAGTCGGACACTTTCCTAACCGAAAAGGACACATTACAAATCAAAAAAGGCATTTTTATAGTTAAATTAATACGAGGAATGTCCTTTTTGATTTTGAAAGTGCTCCTATTAAAGTGGAAATGATTTAATCACTCGTCGGTACGGCCCAACAGTTACTGACAAAGAAAATTGGAGTGCAAGCGACATTTCTTGCCAGTATTCGTTGCATGCGCGTAGAGCGATTCTCATTTCAATCACGCGCGTAAATCTCGACTTACCTTATCAGCGCGTAAAGCAATATTCAAATCCTGTACAGTTGCTGTTGTATTTCTTATGTTTTTTACATAGTTTCCTGTTGTCTGAAACGAAGTCAATTATAAACATAAAATATGGCAACAAAAAGTTACCTTTATAATATCGGATGCGATATATTCGAGCACACTTATGACATACAGCGTCACCTTTTCATCAATTTTGTAGCCCAAGTGATCCTGAAATTCAAATCGCTATTATCGCACTCAAGTAGCTGCATTAAGTGCAAGCGCCACAAATAACAAGAAAAAATCACTTGAAATACGCTGATTGTTGAGAAGTCCGATAAGTTGAGTAACTTTCGTCAAAATATTTTAATCACTAACAAGAAATTTCATCAGGCACCATAGTTAGCGAAGATAATCTCGCTTTTCGGTAGTTGAGCAACGTTTTTCACGAACAATAATAGTAATTTCTTAGTTATCACATAAATTAATAGAAAGAAGAGCTATTGACTATCGAAGCAGTTCCTTTTCATATAACTGACCCAAAACATTCACAACTGATTGCGATTCAAAAATCTGCAAAAAGGCACCTACCCTTAGCATCGGATGCACCTTGCCGACCAGTGATAGCATTGGCTTATTAGAACCAGCCGACATTTTGCTGTGATGCTTTTTGCCAGTGTATTTAACGGCGTTCTCTGCTTCTACAGTGGCCCATTCGTTGATGGGGGCGGGAAAGGTGGCTTGTATACGTTTCTCTAAGTCTTGGGTGCTGACGGGACGACTGTCGAGCAACTCAAATAGGAGACGAATGACAAGCTCTTCTATCCGCTCGACCACTGCCTGCTCCACACCGATTCCTGGATGATTATCCTGGAACACCTGCAAGCGACAAGATTATCCTGATTTTCCTGGAACACTTATAACAACTGCTCTGGATTGCTGCACACTGCGCTTGCAAAACATGTGCGCTTATCCGGTTTCCATTGTAATTCGCTTAAAACGGTCAGGTTTGACCATTTTCAAATTTTCAGCCTCCTTTGCTTTGTACAGGGAGAAAATCGTTTACAACGGTAATCTCTAATATCTGTCAAAATCTCCCAGCCTTCATTTACCGCTATAAACGATGTTCACTGCACTTCGCGCTATATAATCACTTTATCTTCTTCCTTGTCTGTTATTCTCTTTCGAACATTTCCACTATGAATTTGGCACTATTGCATTTCTTAATGAGAAGAACATGACTTAATATAGAAAATGTCCAGCTAAAGCTTAGACAGGGCGCCATTACTAATTTTGCTTGCTAAGCTAAGGCGCGCTGGCGCTCTGCCAAGTCTCTCTGACGCACACTACAAAAGCGACGGTATCAGTTGAAAATATACCTTGTAGAGACTTTTGATGAACATCCCTCTCCACTGAGCCTGGTCGATCGTCATTTGTCCGCTATTGAACATTCTCGTTGGCAGAAAGCCAAATGGCAGGAAGCCAACTGCGCGCGACGCTCGATTGTCGCTCTTTTAGCGACCTCTTCCAGCAACGTTACAACATCTGAGGTTGGATGCAATGCAGGAGAAGTAAATGAAAAGGCAGTTGGAGTCCGTAAAGTGCTTTCAAGTTCTGAAATAATTTCGATTTACATCCAACTATAGGATCTATACATCTGTAGACAAAAATTTGTCGATCAGCAACAAGAAATCTTAGATTTAATAAGGCAAACTGCTTCGAAAGCCGATAGCGCTTCTATCAATTTTGACACGTGAAAAGCAAGGAACGACAATCATTCACTGTGAAAAACGGTGTTCAAGCACCAAAATGAGAGTATATTTGCCACCTACGGTGCCTGACGAGATTTCTTGTTACTGATCAGCAAATGTTGACTATAATATTCTATTGCTTAAAAACAGCGCGATACTATGACGATATTTAATGTTTCTGGCAAGAAATAGCGGCAAACGAACATTGTGGAATTATTTCAACTGTCCACACTATTCGCAAATAAGCAAGCTCAATCCATAACTCAACCTCTGAGAGATGATGTCCTTATTAATATATTTTAAAAGTATAAGATATGGCCAATCACTATTTATTCTATTTTATCTAAAACTTGCAGCACTGCTGACAAATTCAAAAAACTATTAAATACGCCGTTTGATATACTAGCGAAAAAGTGCAACCAATCAACAAATGACGTTGATAATTACGCTTCATTTGATATAGTCCTGAACACGATAGGGTGATATCAATAGATTGAGCGTTACCAAATAAGCGTATGTTTTTAAAGCAACCTTTTATAGAGGAGTATCATCAATAACAAAGATTCCTCCATGCTTATAAATCTCCTGAATCGACCTATCGCAATTCATTCACGAAATAATCTATGAAAACGGAACATTCGACAGTCTGAACCGAACTGGCGGGTGGCCAGCAATTGCACTGGATTGTTCTTATACTTATACTTCTTATAATCTCTTACTTCAGAAAAATGTCCTCGATTAACGTGAAATCGCTTGAAATAGCATTATTTCAGCAATTCGTCGAGACATTTACTTTATATTGCTGTTAAAAGATGAAATCAACTTGAAAGAATATTATCGTTCTACCAAGCAAACGCATACAAGAACTAACTCGAGTGAATATTAAATTAACTAGCGCGCATATCTTTTCCTATCCTGTCATCCTATCTAACCTTAAACGTGTAACAGTCAGCACTGAAACACTTCAAAGTCAACAGGCTTTGATCACGAATATCAGACCAAAATTAAGCAAATTCTCGCAGTCTCTGCATCAGCTCTACCTTGCAAGAGCAATAAAGGTTAGACAAGATGACGCGTAAGCGATTACAAAAATTGTTCGCGCTTAATCATTCTAACCATCTATGCATATCAAACATAATGATACAAGAACACGTAGCAAGAAAGGTTGTCCGCGAGTACCAAGAATGAATTCGCGAACTTCGCCGCTGCTTGATTCATTGTTTCTTCTTACGAATATTCATCCTCATTTACTTTTCAATTTCGCACTTTACTCGCATTACAGTTGATAATTGACTGATGCGAATCTCGATACGAATCCATACCAAGAATAAATATTTCTGCGTAATGAAGGCGCGCCCAAGGCGGCGGGAAAGTATTCGATAATGACGGCGTTTTGTGAGTTTCCTGCATTACACTTGGGCACATGTGCTCTGCGGCTGCGTGCAGGCAACTAGTATCTGCGCCTGTATAAGACACAGCTGCGCGCTGCGGCTGGGTGTGTGTAGGCCGCCAGGTCAGTTCCCGGACTACTGCGCAGAAAACAGTGTATTTGATGTGCCGAACGGGCCTGCGTGATCTGCATTCGTCTATCTCATCGCGAACGAACGTAAGAACGGGAACCGCGTCCATGTTCCGTTTTCGCTCTTCACGATACTTGGCATTTAAGAGACTATTTCAACGCATCAAAATTGTTTACGTTCCGCCGTATTCGCTTTTGGCCTAAAACTGTGTTCATCTCTCTGCGTTGCATATGGCAGCACATATGGGGGCACAGGATTAATCCGCGCTACAGCGACTTAGTAGAGCACGCAGCTCGCTCTAAGTAAACAACTAATCAAAAGCAACACCTTTACAGCAATCTGCGAACGCGGCAATTTTGAATCGGTACTGAAACGCTTTTACTCGGTAACACAACAAAGCTGTTGTTCTAAGAACACACAAAATGAAAACACACGAGAATGCGCCTAAACCGTAACAAAATAATTTTTACATAAAAACACACATCAAGCATTTTATTTCGTATACGCGCATGTTCCCTCACAAAAGCAATAAGCGTCCACAAAATATAGCCAAGTGCCCTTGAAATTTAACTCGGTCAGCGTCTGTGACACGGATTTGTCTTTTATCCATTCCCATCTCATGAAATAAAATGTCTAACCTTTTTTCCCCTCAAGTTATCGATGTACCGCAAAATGACTGGCTATTAATCTGAATATGATACTACCTTTACAAGTACAGTAGAAGCAAGATAATCGCAGCAGTTCAAGATTCAGTCAAATGCTGGATTTATTCGGCTCCTGCTCTCATAGGGGTTCATTTAGCATGCGAAATGTGGCTAGCAGCATCAAAACAACAGCTGCACTCTTCGTGGTTTCACTGTGTCGGCACAGTCGCACCATCAAATAGTACCAAGCTGACTGAATTTTTGACTAATTTCTTCAAGAATTTGCGGAAATTGCCAGTGTGTTGCATTCGAGAACGGTGCATGGGACTCATTTCTTGTAAAATAGACCTCTTACGGGACACGGCGCCACATTACGGCATCGATAAAAAATACTTTCTCGGTTCACAAAATGCTCCCCCCTTGTAGAATTATCGCATACAGAGCCGCTTGTTATCAACTGGATTCCAACATGATCCCAACATGTTTAGTAAACTCTATATCAAACTCTTTGCATATGTGCACGCGGAGTCTTTCCAATATTGTTAATTGCCTTTTTGCGCTAGTTGCGTAATTGCTGTACTTGAATATTTGATTTTTACTCTCTACAATTGATCAATAATTCGGCAGCGTTTAACGACAGTATTTAACGACAGCATTTAACGACCCGTTTATTACATCTGACATTTTAATTGGATATTCGAAGAGCGACATTCGAACTCCAGAGTGCTGAGAACTGTCGAATGGAGCTCAATTTTTGATTGTCGTTCCCCATTTTAGTTCACTATATGTGAAATTGAGATTACAGTACGGACAACGCGTTCCGTATAAACGACATATAGAGATAAAAATTGATAAAAGAATGCTTTGCACATGCGTACTCTATCGTTCTCTATGCTTAGATTCAACTCATGAGAGCTACAGTGGCGAGCAAATGTTTCAGATCAATGATAATGTCAATCCATTTATTCAAAAAAATTCATTTGAATCGAACAAAATTGCAAGCGTACAAGAGTAACCGACACTAGTATCGCGTAAGATAAACAAAACATTTTGTAACCACTCGGCAACGATTGTACATATAATTAACACTATGCTTGCATCGGTCCGCAGCTAAAGCAGCCCACAATTCTTATAAACTGAAACAGCTCGTTCAGGCTTCGCGGGTTTTCGCTCGGACTTATTTCTGGACGTTAGCTCACAGGTTTCCTATAAGATTCAGGTCCGGGGACTGAGAGGTCCAGTCTAACTAATCGAATGTGATTCCTCGCAAACCACCGCAGCAACTTGCGTGCGCAATGTTTCTAATTGTTGTCCAGCTAAAATATCCAGTTGAGCGTTGGTAGAGTGTCTTGGGCATGCGACAGCATTACTTCTTCCATAATGGTCTCGTACTTTTGTGCGCCTAAGATGTCGTCAATACGATGCATCGGACCAATTCTAGAAGCAGAAAAGCATCCCCATGCCATAACTGACCCATCGTCGCCTTTGACCGTTGAATGCAAGCATAGGAGAGTGTAGATTTCGCCGATTCGACGTCTTACGTAAATACGCCCGTCCGATCCTCTTGAACTTCTTTTTAGTCTGAGAATAGCACGCGGGATCACTGCTCTGAAGTCCAGCTCACATGATCTCTGGCAAAAGTTACGCGCCGCTGTTGGTTCTGCAGCGACACAAATGGCTTCTTCTTGAAAATGCATCAGTACATTTCAATCTGCAGAAGACACCTGCTGATCGTATGACGCGATAACTGAATGCCAAATGAAACAGTAATTGATCTCGAAACGTCTATCGCCGTATTTCCACGATTATTTCCGGATACTCTTTTAATTGCCTGTCTATTCCATTAGTCTATCGTCCATCAGTTTTTCACGGCCAGTCGTATAAAGAACGATTAGAATAATATCCCGTTCGTTAATAGAGCTGCCAGGCCTGTTTGCAAGCCGTCAGTCACACTTCGATTCACAGTGCTGCTGATCTTTGAGAACGGGTGCTTTTGCTTTCTTAGCTGAGCAATGCGGGCGCGCTTTGTAAGAATGAGACAACATTGTTTCCTCATGTAAAATATTGCTTAATGAGTTTCATATAAAGTTATTTAGGCTGATTTTGCATCACGTCTAATTACTAAAATACTAAACTATCAAATAATTCACGCTATAGTCTCGTACTGCCTGCCAAATGCACGCTTATGGTCATCAATTTTTATCATTTGATCGCCAATGTAAATATACCTATAGGTGGTGCGTAGGATCTCTTTCATTTATTTTATTAACGTTGGGCGATGGGGTGCTTCCTTTATATCCTTGATTGTGGCCGGAAGCACGCATCACTTCCTTGAAATCGATAAACACCGTTCCGGCTGTCTGAATCTGCCCCCAAAGGCGGAATTGAATTGTTTTTAGAAGAGAAAGTCTGCAATTAAAGAGTTGTTGGTGGATGTTCGACTGTGTGAGCGGATCAGTGAGCTGGGACAATCAGTCCAACCGACACGAATTTCTCAACAGTAATCAATCAAGTCAGCGTACTGAGGCACTTTAATCTAATTGGACGGAGCTGCGGGCAGGAGACCCCGCAAGAGACTGCGATTCTGAATAACAAGCTTTATTTCTAGATAGTTTGTCAGGAAAGGCAGTCGCTGTGAGGACTACGTTGTTGCTCAAGTCAATTTTTATTTCATCAAGATCATAATCATTGTTTACTTGGCCGTATTTAGAGCAACAAAACTGAGTGCATATGCATCAGCAACGTTGTTGCTATAGCTCTACTCAGTTGTACAGCGTTATTAAAAGTATTGCAATTTAGCCAAATTCAGCTCAGTTATTAACTTGATAATTTCGGCAATGAGTAGGCTTTACCTGATTTTCGATTTTCGGCACAAAATAACTGAATTGACAAAAGTTACTTGAATTCAATTTCACCACAGCACAATGATGATCATTTATGTAGTTCCTAGCGCCGAAAATCCTCAATTTTTTCTTAAGCTCGTTCGGAATGCCAAAAATTCTGACGTACTGTCAGCTTATCATGACGTTGAATACGCTAATAAAGTCTTTTACCTTCCGCGCTCAGCAATCTGCGCAAAATGACTCCTTTTGCTGAAAAATTAAATGTTCCGTTGATAAGGGTGCATCTAATTTGTACATTTTAGCCATCATGCTTCAAAGACGTGTCGTCGTGTTTTCAAGTGATTCGGAAATGAAAAGCAGCGCATCAAAGCCATCAAGAGCAGCAAAGGCATCAAGAGCATTAAAGGAAACTCTGTTCAGTCGATTTTTCGGAAATGTGTCAATACCAATGGCCCACTTCATTTTGCCTCAGAACAATATGCTTGTCAGGTGCGTACCACTACCACACTATCAAATTATCAATGCTTTCCTAATAGCACAGTATAATTTTAAATGTATTGCTCATATTCAAGCATGATATCTCCTCCAAATGGACCCCGCTCTCAAATAAATCTCGTTCCCATGAACCGCTGAAAGATATTAACCCTTTCTCATATAATGCTCGCAGTCTTTTAGAGCACTTCCGAAAAACGAATTCTATTCTTTCGAGAACGCAAGAACTTATTGAAAATGTTGCCAGTGAGAACGGGAAAGGCTAACATCTGCTTTTCAGAGATGCGCTAGGTGTTTTACACATAATCACATAATATATCACACCCCGGAAGCAGCATAAAATTTCACTGATTAAAATACTGCGTATCTAGCAAGTGGTTTTAAGCACTTTCGCTCTCCAAATAACGATGGAAACCAAAAATCAATGAAATTAATTGCTTTCATAATGTCAAACATCAATAAACAAATCTATTCAGATTTCTCTTACAGTATACATCGCTAATTATTTTAGGGCTTTGACAGCAAGCGCGATAGCACTTGCGATAGGCGCCACCTTATTTCAAATGTACGATCGCATACATTACTATTGTGCTCATCCTCTTGTTGCTGTCGTCACAGAAACTGATCAAGACAATCAGACAATGCCAGCGATTATCGTCTGTCCCGGCGGTCAATTCAGGTAATGTATGTTATCTTTGTATCACTTCATATTCTTATGTAAATAGCCATATTAAAAATGCTCTTGGGCGGCCTGTTTGAGAGAGCCACAGAAATACATTGTCTCATTACCAAATTGTCGCAAATAGCAATAAACACAGCCATTAAGACAGGCAGGCTGGTAGGTGCTTTATCCAACGCTGAAGAAGAAAATCTCCATACGATAGCCGCTGTCGTGTGTGTAGCATGTTTGAGAGTATACGGTATCAACGTTTTTGCCTAGCTAAGACCATAGCTTTGTTAGGATATTTGTAATGAATCGTATTATATGAATTATTAGCGCCTTTGATAGAAAAAAATATGAGTTTTCAGCGCGATAACGAGTATTACGTCTTTTCAAACGAGCATATAGCAAAAAACACCATTTCTACCTCAAAAAGCACACTTATCAGATAAAAAAACAGCCTTTTCCAAATCAAAGGGAATATTCCACATTGATTTAAAATTCAAAATGCCTTCTTTGAATTGAAAAATTACCTCTCTGAAGTGGACATTGTATACTGTAGCAATGTATTACATAATTCAATTTAGGCCGAGTCAAGCTTACCACAGATTTGGCACTTTTGATTCCTTCTACCGTGGATCAATGGATATGAAACATATTGAAGAACATCGCTGTGAAATCATCGCAAATATGAGAAAACAAAATATCACAATTACATCAGAGAGCATTGCATATCTTGAACTGGAACTTGGCAGAATCAGTGCAATCTTAAACAACAAGATAAAAAGGGGTGTGACAATTGATCTTTCTGCTTCGTGGTGGAAGGAGATTCTGACCAGCCTTTCCAACTTGACGGAGACATTTCAGAACATCTTTCCGATTATGATGTCAAAGCTTTCGGTGAGTTCGAATCTTTTCTTTCACCATAAACCGTATTTACGAAATTAGTAGATCACGCAAAAATAGTAGCATCTGCAGAAATAGTAGTACATGGTGGCGAGGGATTGAAATAAAAGTATTACAGCATTACTGTTTCAGTAAATGCGGTATTCTCCCTCTTTTCATAAGCTGCATGCACAGTTTTTTAAAAATATTTATGTTTAACCTTGACCGACTTACAATATATGATAAATGATAAAAATGAAAGTGAATCGGCCACCTAGGATATTCGTTCCGCGAAGAAGGGCCCTTCGATTAATAGAAAGTATTGGGTAATTAGGGAGAAGTTTTACAAATAAGAAAAGTTGCAGAAACGAGCGTCATTCGTTCGTCTTGGTCTTGCAACTATTGCTATTTCGTATGTAATTTTACAAAGAAGCGTTGCTAAGTTTGGTCAAAATGATCGATAATTGATGCTAATGTCATAATGGATGGTATTTGATATTTTTATAATACTCTTCCTATTTCAGGCAAAGGAACCATTTGCTTTTCGCAAACTGCCACTGAACATTACCGGATGGTACAACAGCCATCAAGCCTTTGAAATTGCAAAAGCTTTTGAACTATTTCGCCATGAAAACATGCTAAGCAAGCTGGATGTGTGCACAGACAGTTTTCTTTTGTCTGATAACCGTACCTGGGCAGCATTGTTTCCAGAGATTCTTCAGTGTCGTTTGGTAAGTTATTGTCAATAACTATTAACATTTTATTTCCTCTCGATCTGTGTACAATTGGCCACAATTTTTGGCTGAAAGAGCGCCATAAACAATAACATTTTAATCAGACATTCATTGGTGACTATCTGTAAATTGTAGGGCGATGTGAACACGGAGCCGAGCATTTTGAGGGACGTGCATCATATTCAGCTTTATCCAGTCGTGGTCAACTTTCTACGGACGGCATCAAAAGATCTAATTCTGAAGTAAAAAGCTTTTATTCCTTACAAGAAGTGCTTATGCTGAAAGGTTCGGCTTAAAATAAAGTGGAAACCGATCAATTTGTTCCAACCTTGACTCTCTGATAAACTCTAATACCGGCATCATACTGCCACTGCCAAGGCTTCACGATAAAAGATCAAAAGTCAAAATGGGATCAAGAGGGTAAACATTAACTGCATTGTTGACTTTTTAATATCCTTAATTAAGAGTTTGCATATACACCGTTAAGCTACTGTTTAGTTGCAAATGGATGGGAAACGCATGCGCCATAACAGATGTTTGGACGGCGCTGGGAAAATGTTTTCGAGTTGGACCACAAGACGAGAGCGGCGCGTTCGTCGACAGAGTTGGTTCGTGTTCATTCTTTCCTTCCTTTTGCTTTTATGCTCGCATGCTCAACCGATGATCATAATAACACTGTTGTACTTGTGACTATTCTGATTACAACTGTGGGAAGTTCGACGATTTGTCAGGTGGGACAGTCTGTGCGATCTGGGGCCGTATTCAATAACGCGCCGTAGTCCACGCGGCGTGCACTCCCACTGTATAAAGAGATAGGCAGGAGTGCACGCCGCGAGCACTCGGCGTGTTACTGAATTCGGCCCCTGGAGTTTGATCTGATCATAAGACGCCGGCTAAAGCCATTATTTCAGGTGATGACGTTTCATCAGTAAATATTTTAATTGACACACTGAACAACGAATTTTCCAACAAACAGTCAAAGGTCTAACCATCTTGAATAAACTTTATCGAAAGTCTTAAATATATTCCTGTCTTCAGATATATTTCTACCCACAAAATGAGACAGAATTTGCTCAGATTACTGGAGGGATTGCAGTCAAGTCTGGAATGGTTTCTCATGTGGCTATCAATCAAATCAGAAAAGTAAGCTATCGTTCGCTGCGCTCTATAGTTCTTTGTTAAGGTTGTGGAAGGGCATTCAAATGGCTAAAGGAAAGGATTTAGACTAATATTTTTCTATACGTTGCATAAAGGCATAATTTGAATGTTTTGAAATATTGCCAGTTGTACAAACACGAGCCATTACATTCATTTTGCAGCACTTATGGGTGTTGTTGTATTCTAATACTTGCAACTTTTTTAGAGCATACGAGATCCAAAAAACTGCGGTACTAGAGAACTGCTCAAGTTCAAAAGATATACGAAAGAAAAATGCGTCTGGGAGCAAAAAACGAATCCAATAGCTGCTAAATGCGGCTGTATATCCGATTTGGCTCCCGATTACTTTAGTTATGCCACAGAGGAAATGCCCAAAATGACTACAGCAGAGATATACTTGAATGAGACGAATAAGTTCTGCTCCTTGGGCGAAAATCTAATTTGCGCCCCGAACTCGATAGGTAAGAAATCACCTTTTGTATCATCTACATATTACGATAAACTACAACATGTAGCAAATCTGTTTAGCGACAGCTTATGACTGCCCAAATAACTGCGTTGAAGTGAAATATGAAGTCGACATGATTACCGGCCATATCGACGATAAGCTTATATTTTCACGGCTCCCACTTGGCTTCGACGAAAATCAAGTTAATTCACTTGAGAAGGTGACAGTTGATTAATTATGCAGCGGAACTGATTCGTATGTTCGCAGCTTGTATGTAATGAGCATTAGTATATTTGTTAATGGAAATTCGCACAGCAGAAATTGTACCTTTATAAGTCTTACTATGAGCAATGAAATCAAGTGCTGTACAGAATATCAATATGTCATTGAATGAGTACGAGTCATTGCAACTTGACATTACGGGGACTGTACCAGTTTCATCTAGCCTCTTACTAAGTAAAGTAAAACACACTCAGGACAATAATAATCCTCTGTTTAGCTGTCAGAATACGGTACCTTTCAAACAGCACCTGGTTATGATCAGCTGAACGTTGTTTTGGAACAGCTCTTTGAATATCATCTGAGGATGATGGAAATGTTTTGGTGGAAGAAAGATGAGAATCCATATTATCCAACATGGTTCAATAATCGAGCTGATTATGGTTACGGCACACGAGGCAGTTACTTCGGTCGTCCGCCATATGTCACCTCCAGCATAATGCCTTGCTTTGAGGATTCTTTTAACCCAGCGTAAATATCGATTTTTTCACTTTTATAAGCTGCCTGTAATTTGAATTGCTAGTTCTACATCAAACAATACGCTTTGACTATTTTCGACGCCGAATATATTTTATTACTAATCAGAGCACATTTGTATATTAGACCTATCACTTCCAGGCGCTGGCTTGCTGCGACTAATGAATTGCTGGATTACATGCTAAGTGTTCCTTTTTTAGACTTTTCGACATAAATCCAGCACGGCTTTCGTTGCTCATAACAATACTGGAAAAATATAAGTCAAGATACGACTTTCTAAATGGCAATTGGACGAAAAGCTACAAGAGAGAAGTTTATCAACCATTTAAGCGAGAAATTAAACACGCCATCAAGAGGTTCAGAAATTGTGCAAATAAAACTGATTCATCATTGATTGAGATGACAGTTTTAAAGAAAATATACAAGCAAATGATATTATTTCATGTTGTAAGTACATTTTTTCATTTCACGTTGCTGTTTCAATCCCCTTAAATACCCAATGCCGCGTTCTATTGATGCTGATATTTGAAGAGCAGAAGATTGGACAAATACCGGTACTAACAAAAAAAGAGTAGTACAAAAGAGCACCACGCTCTTCCAAAAAAGCCCCGGAGCGCTTTTACCGGTTGACTTTCCAAAGAGTGTCCCGCAGCGCTTGTTCGTAATAACAGTTTAATGTTCATGGCTTACCGCAGCAAGTAAATTATTTAGATGTGAACACGATTTTAGATACAAATCGCAATTATCAGGTTTGTCTAAAAAGCGCTCCCTCCGATAAAACACCTCGGGAGCACTTTTTCAGACAAACCTTGTATTCAGGAATACGTAATTATGATGTCCTACCATCATCATCTGTTTCCCAATAAATACTTTATTTGTCTTTCCTGTTTAGTGCTTTGGGCACGCAAAATGCGAATACCTTGAATGGCGGATCGAGCGGGCGTCAGTATATCATTATATGCTTGAATTAGAAGTTTATACGGATCCCTCCTTATCGGAATTGTGGGCACCTCGATGGATGCTGGAACTCGAAGAGGTGCTGAATGAAGGCCTGTCGTTTAGCAACACAACAAAAAAAATGGTACGCACTGCATACACATTTCATTTGAATTATTCTCAATCTGATCTGCCAAATATAGGCTCCTCCCTCCCATTAAATTCCTTCCTGAACTTGTGAAACTGTTTTTTAATGAAAAGGGATGTGCGAGCAGAAATTTTAGTAAACTGAAAAAGGCATTTTGTATTGGATATTAAGTGCGTTGCAACGCGGCCCTTAAAAGAGACCCCGAAAGAAGGTCTCTTTTCGAGAAAATTCTCCCATATGTTCCGATTAAAAGCAGCGATTTCGTCTTGGCGCAAAGTTTCGTTAACTTCACTCATTATAGGTCAATGATCTTATTGGCACAAAAGGCAGTCGGAATAGCTCGGTGTGGTCTAAGCCGCTGGCAATTTATCTCGCCTGGTTCATGAAAGATCCGCTAGATGAGAATGGAGAACCTGACAGATATATGCCGACGATTCCCCATGCATTTTCCTTGGAAGCATACAAACTGGACGTATACACCGTTGCGCGATCCTATGGTCGAGATTCGCTGCTCAGAGAGCAACTAAGAAGAGTAACATTTTCTTTAACACTTTATCAGTCATTTGTTCCTAATACGTATGATGATAAAGCAGAAATGTGATATTACTTCTACATGTTTCATTCACACTAATTGCATGAAGTTGATATCTGTTCCTTTATTTGTCAAAGTATGATATCGAAATTCGAAATACGTAGCACATCATTTTTTACCCATCAATATCGCTTCTGTAGTAATATGGTTTGTTTCAGGCTCTCATTGATACTTCTTATGCTATTAAGAACTCTTCAATGGTACTAAAACTTGTGGGTCTCAGGTAGGATAATTTGAAATCTTTACTTCAGTTTCACTCTTTTCTGCGTCACTCCGCTTGTCACAACAATTTGCTGAACTTTCAAAACGGTTGATCCAGCGTCAGAGCGTGCATTTTTGTTGCATTTTTTAAAGAAAGGCGCTCATAGGAAATTGAAAGTGTGCTGTATTATTAACCCATTTCAAGTGCCCCCTCCAAACATTTTAACCCTGACTTGCGCGTTCAGGATACTGTCTTTGTTTATTTCAACTTATGATACACCTTATGTTCTGTCGAATTAGCCTGGCTTGACCTGAACTCGACTGGCAAACTTGACTATCGTAATTTCAGATTACTCAGAATAGTTCGAGCCCATAAATCTGCAATATTTTACGAAGAAGTCGCGAAGCATGCAGCATTCTATGAACCGTTGTTTCACGAAACTGAACATGCTGCAATCAACAAAACAATGCTATGTCTTGATCACTACTACAGAGTGCTCGACTACCGGGTAATTTGTACTCCTGTTACTCCATTGCAAATCGCACCGTCCACAGTGCATTTCGCCATAGCGCACTTGCGTAAAAAATTGATTACGCCATTCTGCCGGGGCCTGCGGGGGTGTCTACACCGTTTCGTCTAACAACTGGACGTTCTGATTCACCATTCTAACTTGATCAAATCGCGAAGTTTAGTGAAGTAGATGTCGTTTTCACTATCACAAAGGGTACTTTCCAGATCAATAATGAGACTATTCATATTGATTTACAAGATACAGTATTCATTCTGATCGGAACGAAAACTGTTTGCGCGGATTTCTTTGAATGTTTAGTCTTTATGAAACGTTGTATTTTTAGGGGACTAATGAGTACAACCATGTTTTCACGCTATCCGCTGATGGAAGCAGCACTATATGGTTTTCCCGGTTCACCGATTTGGTCGACAACAATTTGCGAGATTACTCATCTGGAACTGGATATCACGAGTACAATATCTCTTCTGTACATCTAGAACTTGTAAAATTTCACTTTTTAGGGCTAGCTTGTCAGAGATAAACGTCTTCTTTCGATCGTTTGGACAAAGAACAATAGAAGAACGAATGGAATATACCATCGGAAGTTTGCTTAGTAAGAATTACGTTACTTTGCAATTTATTACTTGGGTGAAGAATTAGCAAAGTTAAAAGAATCTCTCCTTCAATGCTTTCTCTACTCACCTTTCAAACCAGCGTCTGCGAGTGAAGCATTAAGCAAATCACTGCACCTCTTCGTCGTATACTTCTTACTTGGAATTTAAAAAATTATAATGCACGTTTGTAGGATGGGATAGGTGGTCAGAGGAATTGACTAGAAGTTAGTAAAAAAGCAAAAAATGAGTCAAAACTCAATGATAAGTTTACTGCATATCAACAGAGTTTTCGACTGTTCGGTTAATGCTATTTAGAATTAAATCCCGAAGGGGTCAGAAGCGTGTACAAGATCCATGTACACTTTAGCCGCCGGCGTTTAAAACCAGCTCTGCATGCAAAGAGCCGGCCTTTCGCTGCAGTTCAATTTCCTATCGTTATTTTTATTAAGGGAACTGTTCAAGACCATGTGGAATTCACTCATAAGTCGCGATTTACCAATGACAAAACAACTTTTTGCGTTTTAATTCTGTTTTAACATTGCGGTTACGCTGAGAGAGTCCCTGCCAAGTGGTAAGGGCGATTTTAGGCCTAACTACAACGTGTACTGTAGCAACGCGCCCCTTATGTTTGAGTTATGCCTTATGAAATGTGACAATTTGCAACTACTCAATCGCCTCACTTCCCATAATCATACCATTTCCATTTAAATAAGAATTTTTTCTCAGTCAAATTAATGTGGAAAACATCCAATTTAATTGAAAGGTGTCCTTTTGAAAAATACTCTATAGTTTCAGTGATTAACATCATCTTCAAATTGTATGAAATTTTTGGATTATAGTGGTCTGTTCTTTTTTCTTTATTCTTTTATTTCGGGCAAACCACCGGGCTCAAGAAGACAAGCAAGCGACGGAACGTGCGCGCTAATTTTATGGTGGACTATCTAACTTCTCTCCATGCGGAGCAATTCTTTATCACGATTTCATCATTGATAAATGCGACCGCGGTTGCATCCATTCCCGTTTGGGCGGTCAGCTAAATTAACACGTGCGAGTTTTAATCAATAGGCTACGCCTAAAAAATGTCATGTTAATAACTTCGCGTCGATGAGCGTATCGGTTGCGTCAAATGGACAGTCCTCTCAGACAATTTTAATTTTTCAGGCGATATCGGCGGCGCGCTCGGCCTCTGGATAGGGGCTACCGTAATCAGCATTTTTGAGCTGGTCTTGCTCTGTATCTCACCGCGATTCCTCAAAAGACGCCCACTGCATAAGCGCATCGTAAGGACAGCCGATCAAGAAGAGACTCCTCTCGACAACTCTAAGTGTACATGTTGCCAGCATTGTAAAATATCGCAGGAAAATGTACAGGAACAGTCAGTCTGTCAAGTAATGAAAAAGCTTTAACAGAAGCGTTCGCTCTAAGAAACGCTTTCTTTCCTTCTCTTGAAGAAAAAATATATTCGCGAGAATATTGCAAAAAGAAACGTATGCCATACGTTTCTTTCACCATACGGTATGGTGAATGGAACAGCGAACGTACAAATAAGTGCTCAAGACATCCCTTTGTGTTTGTTGACCGATCTTAGTCACTGCATACGCTCAGTTTATTATTAGCCCTTTTTCGTTCCGCGAGAGAGAACTGAGCCTCTATACGACGATCAGTCTCATCGACCTTTATGAACTCTGAATGATTACATTAATTCAACGTCATTTTCTTGGTATGCAGCGAAAAAGGTCTTTAAAAACAGGGGCTACGTTCGGTCTTGCAGAATGTCATGCAGCGTTTTCTGACTGCGGGTACTAATAGATGATGTTTTCTACTTAAAGGTCGTTTTCAGTAGTTATAGGTACCGATTTGTATCTTGTTCAGCTGTACGCAAAGAATCGCTGAGCTGATACAAATGCGACTAACTTTGTTGCTGTTGGCGCTTCTTAAAATTTATTGTCCTGTTTTCGTTGTGTCCCAGCACCTTTGCGTTCCAGTGAATGCACTTTTCAGTGAATAATATGACGAATGGAATAAATCGATTTTCTTGTCTGTACAGCAATGATGAGAGAAAATTAGTAAGTAGCACTATCTGCAAATGAAAAAAATGAATAAAGGTGATGTTTGATATTATCGGCACCATTTGAGTAATAAGTTTTGATAAGCTGTCCGTATCTGCCGTCGACGTCGTCGTATTTATTATCGATGCGTCGGTTCACTGGTCTCCTCGACCAGACCGACCTATGCTCGGTCCGGTCCAGACTTGCGACATGCGCGTAATAAGTTTCGTCGTAGTAAGGTTTCTCCAGTTACCTTTATTGTAGTCTTTTCATAATTTAGAGAAAAATTTGCGAAAGAAGTCGCCGGACTGGACCGGACCGAGTCCTTGACCGACGGTGTCGCGAAATCGCGATTAATTGATCGTTAATAATGACTGGCGGGGCGAAGGCAAAGGCACTATATAACCCCACGCCTTCAAGCGGCTTATTTAAGCGGAGGATTAATTGTCCAGCGGTAGATCTAAGCCAAGCCTCCGTTGCGTCTGATTGCAATGGATGAGGCATAATGAAAGAACCAATATCATTCTCCTTGAGGCGAGCAATCGCTTCGCCCAAAGGAGCACTCGCTTGTTATAGCTTTGGGAGAGACAGTCGACTCACCCTAGCTGTCTCACTCTCACTATGAACCACCTTATTATGTAGTTGTTTCCTCTATAACTGTACCGGATAGAATAAACCATAAAATAGAGGAGACAACTAACAACAGAAGAACATTCTTCACAACAGACGGACCTATTGTATTCATCACTTCAGTCATCTGCGGGTACAACATGACGATAAAGGCGATGCTGTCGTGACATTTATCACTGCTGGTAATTTTCTCCATTCTTTCAGCTTTATTCTATCAGTTACTTCTGTAGCAGTACAGTAGAAACAGGATATAAGAGAATTTTTTCACTTCCCCTGCGTTCTCTTATATCCGGTTTCTACTGTAATAGCTACGTAATATGGTGGTTTATAGGGAGAGTGAGACAGCTTGCGCGAGCCGACTTTCTCTCCCAAAGCTTTAGCAAGTGTGTGATTTAAACTGTGAGCGAGCTCCTCATATACGGTACCGCTTCAGAAGGTGAGCTTCGTTGAGTTTAAAGATAGCATACTAAAAAAAGCACAGCAATAGCAGTATGCGATCCGCTGGTATTGCGTCGCTACCTTTTACCACTGTTATTTATGTGCCGCCTGACGACGTGAAGGTAAAAAGAGTTAACGTGTTCGCGCAACCATCAATCGTTCACTCTCAGTTACTCGCGTTCTCGACGGATGCTGACGAGCGCGCGAAGGTGAACATTCGGGTATTTTGCTGTGTTTGGCGTTCGCCGGCGCAAGGCCTTTTAACGGGAGTTGAGACGCCATTTTATTATTATTTTTATATCGATCCTGAAACGAGATATTTAATGCTAAGTACTGCAAATAATCGTTAAGAGCTTAGGAGCGACGAATGACGAGCACTGAATAAATTTCTCAAGTCCTGTAACTGGAAGTGTTGCAATTATACCAGCTCATTAAGTCAGGCTCCTTCCGATCAAGACCGTATTATATAGTCTTGTCTATAAATGCTTCATTAAGGCCATGCTAATTACTACTCATTCGGTTTAGACATTTGACCTTCACCACGAATGATTCGTGTAAATGAAAGTGAGCAATGGTAGTTGCGCGTGGCGTAACATCGCTGTACTTAGTTTTTTGATTCTCAACGGGGGCCGTATTCGTTTCAAGATAGGTCATCTTTTGATATAAAAGATAACTGGCCGACTTTAAGCATAGCAGCTAGGCGGGTTTTTTACAGCTCGTAATTCTGGATTGCTAATCATCACAGCAATTAATACCAGAGTTGCAACAAAGTTTGTAATTTGCAGTTTGCAAGTTTGTAATGTAATATTGTGTAACGTTAATGAGGGTTTACCAAGTTTTCTGAGTTTAACCAGAGAATAGAGTAGAGTGAAGTTGTCAAAGAAGACCTCTCTAGCAGAAGTGTTGCTGGTGCCTGTTGGATTTCGTAAGCAAATCAGTGAGCTGCGACAATCAGTCCAACGGACACGAATTTCTCAACAGTAATCAGTCGAGTCTGCGCAATGAGGCAATTTGGTCTAATTGGACGGTGCTGCGGGCAATAGATACTGGTGGAGATTGCGATGCTGAATAAGAAGATTTATTTGTAGATGTTTTGTCATGAAAGGCAGTCGCTATTTGGAATAAAGTATAATTTAAGTGAATTTTTGTTTCATCTAACTCTTAATCAGTATTTCCTCGACCATCCTTAGAGCGAAAAATTGGGTGCGCACGAGTTAGCGCGTTGTTACTACAGTAGAATCCGGATCATTACATCTCAGATTTATGCAGGTGCGTTGCAGCTATTGCTGGCTCCCGCGAAGCTGCAAAGATCGTGGCTCTACTCTAGCTGTCATTACTTCAAACGGCTGTCAAAGAACAGAGATTGTCATTTCTTAGGCCGGCTGGTCGTAAATATAAACGCTTCAAAGGGACGCTTGAACTGCCGCTTGCGCTTGTACTCGTAAATATTCCTTTCGCCCCTTTCAAGTTTTTCGTGCTTGGCGTATAAACTTTTTAGTCTNAATATAAACGCTTCAAAGGGACGCTTGAACTGCCGCTTGCGCTTGTACTCGTAAATATTCCTTTCGCCCCTTTCAAGTTTTTCGTGCTTGGCGTATAAAATTTTTAGTCTTTAAGTGCGCTGTAGCCCCCTTGTCAGTATCGCAGCACTCTATAAGCTTTCAACTATTTGTCAATTGGGGCATTATTAGAAATTCAATGAATAATTATTCACGTTCGCTGCATACTTGCAATTGACCACCCACCTAATCCTCACTATGACGGCGGATTAACTGCACATACGCACTCTATCGCTCTCTTTGGTTATACTCAACTCATGAAAGCCAAAGATACCCATAAGTGATGTTTAGATTTATTTTATTTATTTTTTGACATTAAGCGACGGGGTGCTTTTATCCATATCCACACGAGCAGAGAGAGAGAGAGAACTAAGCGAGCCGTATCGTCAATGTACCCACCTGCTCAGTTCTCAATCGGGGCCGCATTTACCAATGCCAACCTACGTAACACTTTGGTGAAAAATATTGCGGACCGCTGTCAACATCGCAGCCGCTCTGCTCTTCTTTATTAGGGCCGTAAGCACGCTTCATTTGCTTGAAGTTGATAAATACGCCCCCGGCTGTCTGCATTTGCCCCAAGGACAGAATGAAATTGTTTATCGAAAAGGAACTCTGTAAATAAAGAGTTGTCGGTGGATATTGGATTGCATAAGCGAATCACTGAGCTGCCATAATCCGTCCAGCCGACATGAATTTCTGAACAGCAATTTTTTTCGTAAATGTTTAGGCTTGTTTATCGTTAGAATTCAGTAGCGCATTACCAATCATTGTCTTCTGCTTTCAAAAACTAATCGATCAAGTCAGCGTAATGTAATACTTTGGTCTAATTGGACGGTGCTGCGGGCGACAGATACTGGAGGAGACTGCAATTCTGAAAAACAAAATTTATTTGTAGATATTTTGTCAAGGAGAGCAGTTGCTGTAAGAAATACGCTATTTTTCATGTAAATTTTTGTTTCATCAAACTCATAGTCAGTGTATAGCTGACAGTCTTTAGGGCAAAAATTGCGTGCGCATACATTAGCGGGTCGTTTCTACAGCTTTA
>NIUQ01002240.1:0-23619 GCA_002796945.1 Plectus sambesii
ATTTTTCCTTTTCCTTCGTACCGCCATCAATTCGATACATTCTGTTCGCATCGCAACTAACGGTCCTACTAGTTTCTTTTGAGCCGATCATTCTGTGCTAATGCGCTTGCGGACGGCTGTTGCGTGGCGGATGGAATCGTATGATTTATCTGCACGCATGGAACAAGAATCGCATGAAAGAACCGCTCATGTCGACCCTTCATAAGTCGATGACGCAGGCGGCCTCGTGCCCCTGTATTGAGACGGGCTAATCGTTTTTTGGCACTCATTCCACATTGTCCACTTTCATTAATAAGAAACTAGAAATCAATTGAACGAGGTTTAGATTGCTGAATGGAAGCGTCGCGCGAGACACTATGACCTCATGCGCGAAAGTAGGACGGAAGTAAGATGAAAGTGGCTTTTTGTTTAGGAGCGACAAAAGCAAATGTGCGAACAACGAAGTCATTGACTTGTCGCCTCCATTGCTGACGTTACTAGGCTATTAACGAGGCTGAAATTTAAAAGCATGGCATTTTGATATAAAAAGCTTTCTGGGCAGCAGTGCAGCTTTCGCGTGGGAGCGGGAACAACTGAGCGCGGCACCTTTTTAGATTATCGAAGTTTTTCCAGTCTCGTACATGCAACCAAGGTTACGCGATTAATTGATCGCTTGGTTGATTAGTATAGAAGTTGGCTGGTTGGTCTAGAAGGAGGTTCGCAAGTTAGCTTCATCTTGACTGCAATTTTAGTATCGAAACATGCTTAATATCTATTAAAATCTATAAAAACACCTCGGTTAACATTTTGCGATCATTATAGTACACAGCTAACCGAAAAATTGAGTTTTGACGTACCTTAAAGATTCATTCGCGATACCCTGCATTCGTTGACGCATTGAATGTAGAAGTAAACTTGCAGTTTGATAGAGTATTTTGGTCCCGCCCGATTACTGACAAATCGGGCTGTTTTCCAAGGGGCTTGATTTTCCATTTGAATTCCTTTCTCCCATTGACCTATTTAATTTCCGGCTATATTTAATGTTGACTGTATTGCTATTTGATCAATCGTATGTGATTTCATTCAGTGCTCAATAGCCTATTTGCCCATTTCTCAAACCATTCTTATATTAAAATCGGAATCAATATACCTAATGAAGAGAAATTCAAACTAATCTCCGTAACGCTCAGTTCTTAAATAATCTACCCATGATGCTTCATCGTTGTGAGTCAGGGTGTTTCTGTTTTCGCTCTAACTATTATATGTAGATTTACCAAGAATAGGTTATTAATTCTGCGTTCGAAGCGAAAATATCCACTGAGCACGCATGTTAGCCTGATTGAGACAGAGTCTAAACACGATATCTTATGAACCCATCAACAATCTCTCCCGTTTATCGCAGACTCGTGTTTTGAAGGCTTAAGCTTCGGTTTAACGCTGAAGCCTTCAAAGAACCAAATGGGTCTTCGATGGTTGAATTGGCAATTGAGATTATGAAGGTGCTTTGAGAGTGAGCAAACTGTTAGCGACCATGTGCAATATTCATGCGGATTAATATCCAAGCTGTAAATGATCAATCGGTGCCAGCTCATCATTGCCTCCTGTAGCCTCTTAGAATGCTTCGCGCCATATGCCAGAGCGCACGCAGCAGTGTCATTTGATATTCAATGCACGTGATGCAAAAGGGAGACTGGTACCGTCCAGAATTGCTCATTGATTCAGCAGACGGCGACGTTGTTATTGTTTGGGGGGCGGTGGGGGTGGCATTCCGCCGCCGCATAATGCGCTCTTTTATTCCGAATTGACACAAGCAATTCTATGCAGTCTCGTTCATTAGGGACTCTGTGAGAATGGACTTACTACTCCTTTGCACATGCAGATTTGTTTGAGCGTTAGCGATCAAAGGGCGAAATGCGATAGGATCGGTGGCAGTGTTACGTTAGAGAGAGCACAGCTGTTTGGTCGAGCTTAGTAATAATTAGCGGCAGTCAGTGCTATGCTTTTTAGCGAACATATGAATTACTAAGTTTGCGAAACGACTACATTATCGGTTCAACGATTAGAAGTTGTTTCATTTTGGCAGTAGTCATTTTTGATGATCCTTCTGCCACATCTATCATAGCCTTACATTAAAGCAAGCAAGTATTACACCGCGCTTCAAAGTGGCGTTGATCGCTTCGTGTGGCATATGCTAATAGTAAAGCGAAGGGGGGGGGGGTAGGGGTGTAACGAGCTGGTGGCCTTTCGCCAGTAGCTCGCTGGCGCTCAGCTTAGTCAGCGCTGCATTATTGTTGCCTGCTGTTGTTGATTTGCGTTTCACCACGCTCGCTCATCTGCCGTCATAACGCTATTCTGTTTCATCCATTACTGATTCACAATTGTTGACAGTAGAACTGAACAACATCTAAGAGAATGAGAGATGGATACCGCCGTCATCAAAGCGTATTAGCAAATGGAAGGTGAGGCAAGAGGAGGAAGTTGAGCTTGCAACCAGTTTTCGTGTGTGACGCGCTGGGGAAGGAGGGTTGTTGTGCGGCTGTACACCGAACAACATTGTAGCCGAATAGATGGGAACAGCAACAAATTACACTATCCGTTCTTCCTTCATCGCTAGACGAGTTTTTCTCAAGTTTCCTCATCTGGACACAATAGCGCAGTCTGTCTGCGCCGCGCATTTCAATTTCGCTCTCCATCCCCGACTGTCCACCCGCACCGCGGCCAAGTGTAAACATGCTTTGTCCATGCACCAGTTGAAAGTGCCCGAAAATGAAAATACGCTGATTTGATCAGCAGAATGTTGGTAGATCAAGTGAATGGGACGTGTTTGGTTTCCGGCGGGATGACGCGACGGCCGTCGAGACTGATTTTGGTGTAAAGCGAATGAGCGACGACTGGCAGATGACTACGAACACGCGTCTGCGTCGATCGCGTGTCTGTTGTCGGTAATCGAAAATTGAACATATTGTTTTGGGACTTGATCTCTACGTCGTGCGCCTTACGTCTATTTACTTTGTGATCCGCAAGACTCTCCCATCATCTGTTCGCCTTATTGGAAGCTCCGCCGTCCGCTTATAGTCAGTCGTCAGAAGAGGAAAATTGAGTAATCCTGTTGGGATTGCTATCGTAAAGATGCTGTGAGAATGGCAACGGCTGGATCGGCTGGATCGTGACTTATATGGAGGAAAAGAAGCGTCTATTTTTCCGCTAGAAAAAAGAACATATCTGTTCCACTTCAACGATTGACTCGTCGCTCTCAGCTGCGAATCTGACGGCACCCGTCGCAATATTAGACGCGTCTCAAGAGCTTGGAGTGAGGCGAACGTTGATATTTCGCATCTGGGATTATACTCGCGCACGTCAGCCGCGTGTCAATACTTCCGAATCGATCCGTGAGAAGTCGAATTCCACCCTCCCTTAAGGCGACCCAGTGGTTGTTGGCAGAATCAGTCCTGCTCCTACATCTCTGGGGTGCTGTGCTTCGCTTTTGTATGAACTTACGAGTGGGCGTAAGTTCGTCATCGAGAGAACCACCGACTTTACGGCCGTATCGAAGGGATTTCGCTCGGTGTTGGCTCGTTGCGCCGTTCGCGTGCCAAGAACCCAGCCGCCAACGAACGCACGTCATTACGTCGTCGTCTGTTTGGAACAGCGGCGCGGTCGCCTCTGAGTTTAGCTCCGCCGTCGACCAACACCCCCGCCTAGACACAGTCGCACGCTGTGTTTTTGTTTGCCCCGACAGCCCTTCCGTCGGTGTGAAGTGCTTCTTTAACCTGAAGGCTGACGCACGAGGGTATATTCCTCTCGGATTGCTTCGACGGCGGTCTTTGTCTCGTGATCTCGTGAGAGCTCACGCGCGCGAAGATACTTCGACGATAAGTGTCTTGACGTTGATCGCCTCCCCCGAAAATTTCCGCCCTCGCTACCGTATCCAAGCCGTAAGAAGATAACGGATTTTGAAAGAGAAAAGATTCACTCATTAGTAATCCATTGGCTAAGTTGGAAGAGCAAAGAACGCAGAAAGGTCATTTATGCCAGCTAATTGACTTCTTACGACTGCTTTGAGTGGTAATCTACTTTACTGGCGTACTGCCCATCGTTGCGTCAGGGGGAAAAGCGCTTCTGCCGCTCGCCAACAACACGCTTGATTGAAAAGAAGACAAGCAATTTGAAGCGGTGGCTGTTTGTTTCTTACCTGCCTCCACAACTACTTGGCTACTTTTTCGAAGCGGCGTCAGCTACGTCGAGTGTTCGAAGAATTTGAAAGCCTTTGAACCGCTCTGTACCGGACTGAGTCCTATTGCAACATTTCTACTACTACTTCGATGAAAAACGCTGCTTCGCTCTCTGAACAGATCTTCATGATGCCCTCATTTTCGCGCGAATTTGAACTGGACTTTGACGCCGTTAACGGTAGAGATGAGGGAGTAGTCGGCCGTAAACCGCGCCACAACACAATGGCAACGAGTGATCTGCAACGACTAAGAAAGAAGCCACCAGAAGAAACGTCCCCAGAGCTGCAGCCGATCACCCGACCCAAGTCCTTCTCCATTAGTTGGCGCTTTCCTATTAAGAAGCCGAACTTCTCAGCTGCTAGCAGAAGTAGCAGCGGCAGCAGTTCTGGCAAAAAGCTTTCCTTCGCTCTGTACGGTGGTTTTTGTGTACCTATTCGCCATTCTTATCTTTTATGGCAGCGCAGATGTGATGATTGCGCTTCCTTTAGCGAGCAGCGGCGTTAGGCGTGGACAAACGCGCACTTAAAGTCATTCATTCCGTTTTATGAGCTGAGACAAACGTTATTCGCCTTATATTAGTTCTCCTATATCGCTTTTTTACATCTTTCGTTCGTTACTTTTACCATCCTCATATTGTGATAGCGAGAAATAGAATGAAAATAAGACACGCCCCTTTCATTCGTCATTCTTCGCTAGAAATTTATTAATTGGAAGATCAGGTTCTTAAAAATTGATGACATCAGCGCACTAATCTGTTCTATGATCAACAGGCCTGCTCCTCAATAGTCTTCCTAATCGAATTCTTGAACGCACCTTGATTGAATTATAATAGTGGAGTGCATTTGGGTTTTTTAATGCTGACTGCTTACACCGTATTTAAGTGTACAAGCGAAAGAATTAATTATTAATATTGGCTTTTGTTTCAGCCCATCGGACCACCAGTCGTCTGCATGCTCGGCGGCGGGCACGGCGGCGAACGTGTCGACGGATGAGTCGCAGCTGCTCGCGACGATGGACGCCTTCAGCCAGAGTGACCTACTCAATCGAAGTGGTGATCATCGATCTGCAGAGAATGCATCATCGAATGTCGACGTCGTCTTCGAGGCTGCTACTCCCTTGAGTGAGACGCCCCCTTCTATGAAAGGAGGTCTGAATTTCTCCTCTTTTACAGCTCTTAGCATGCAGGGGCTAGTTTTGTAAAACGTATGTAAATGCGAAATTTGATTACATTTCTACATTGTCATCACTCATTTGTTCAACAAATTTGTCACGATAAGGCTGACTTTTAATGCTAGTACAATTTAAATACATTTTTGCAGCTTACATTTACATTAGTTGTATGAAATTAACTCCAGTCTTGGATGTTATGGTTTCAAAGCGCCTTTGCGGAATACTTCGAATTATTAAAAATATATAGTCAAAATGTAACCTTGGACTGAATAAGGCAAACTATTGCGATAGTCGATACCGCGTCGTTATTAATTGATTTACGAAAATAAGAGATGACTATCATTTTTAGTTAAAAATTGTGTTAAAGCACCGAAAAGCAAGCTCATCAATGCCAGTTGTGATTCCTGGCGAGTTTTCGCGTTACTGGTTAAAATATGTAACTATAGTGTCTCTACGCACCCCTTTTCAACAAAGACGCATGGCTTTTGACTGCTTATAGTCAACTATAGATAATAAAGTAGAGAGCAGCATAGTTAAGAATAGTAGTCTAACATGCTCTCTTATCGCTGCATACGCTTCCTAGGTCAAATACCAGGTTCATCGTTCAAGTAACACTTTTTGACTATACAGTTTTTCTACTCTCTTATGGGTTTTAAATGTGTTATCATTGGTCAGGGAGTATTATGTTGAACCTGATATCATTTTGATCATGTTCAAAAGAAAAAGGCTTTTTTGCGAACAAAAATATTATATCGTATTTATTCCAATGTACGGTATTCAAATGTTATAATCCTTTCAGGACACGGAGGGTTGATGACGTCGACTTCCAGTTCGATTTCCAGCGCGTCTTCTTCTGGCGGCAACAGTAGCGGCAAGAAGAAGTCTGTTGCATCTGCCGGATGGTATGTAGCGTTCATAACATTAAAACCATTTCAATTATATCGTTTCTTTCAGCGACAACGGGGCGCGCGACGATGCTTCCACTCACTCGCGCTCGTCGAGTCCGAAGCTTCTCCATGATAAAAAGGACCGCAAAGCGCGAGAATCCGCGTCCTCCTCCTCGACTGGCATTGGGCGGTCGCTAAAAAATGTATGTTTTTGTTTCTTCCGTTGAACGCGTTATTGTACGACTCGCCGGTTCGTACGTACATGTCATATTAACACTTTTTGATCGCGATCAAAGCTTTTGAAGTCTTGGAGCGATATTGCACGACTCACTAGAAATGTATGGTTGAATACAGGGAATATCATGTATTAGGCGAACCCGGGATATTCAAAATTTTCGCTGTACCCATATGTCTGTAGCATTGTAACTTAGTGATAGACGCCTTTGTGTTATTTAAAGTTCGCCTAAAAATAAGGCGTAATGTTTGCCCTCATATCATGGCTAAATATTAAATGATATCTGCACTAAAAAGGCTTATTTCAGTTCCTCAACCCCAACTACAAGTCACGATACGAGCAGTTTCGCAAACTGTTTAAAGGCATTCCAGAGAGTGACAAGTTTGTCATTGGTGAGTTCATCAAAACTATAAATTGCCTGAAGTACTAAAGCGATCTCACTGCTTTTTCATTAGTTTTTTTGTTACTGAAATTGATGTTAGGACTGGGTTAGGAGAACCACGCGACCCTGATATTCAGGTGGGTTTCGACTTTTGAATCTCCCTTCCGAAATTGCAATTTCGGTCTCCCTAAACCCACCCTTAAGGTCGGATTGCGAAATCCGGAAGAATGAAGAAATCCGATATTCTTATCGCCCGAAAGCCGGTTTCTCTACCGCGAATGAAACCTGAATTGATTAATTTATCGTACATTGCTATTTTGTTACATAAAAGGAGTATCCATTTGTAAAAATTGAATTTATCTTTCAGATTACTCATGCGCATTCCAACGTGAGATATTAGTGCATGGGCGGATGTACCTGACCCAACACAACGTCTGCTTCTACGCCAATATTTTCAAATGGGAGACGTGTCTGACAATTCCATTCAAGGATATCACGCATATTACTAAGGAAAGAACCGCCAAAGTCATTCCGAATGCCATTCAGGTGCGATTTTGCTTTCTACTTTGTCACATTTGTCGTTTTATTTTGCGCCAGTGATTGCCGCCTAAAAATAACATACGTGCAGTTATTTTTAAACTTCATCAAGTTTATGATCTCACGAATATCTCCACTATTCGCATTGCACTTATGGTCGATTAATAATAAAATTTCTTCTATTTCTAGATGCTCACATCCAATGGCGACAAGTATTTCTTCGCAACATTCGGAAGCAGGGACAAGTCGTATATGATGATTTTCCGTTTGTGGCAATTGGCGTTGCTCGAAAAAGTGAGTCAATCCGTCGTTAGTGCTATATACTATTTTTACTTTTATAAGGATTTTTTATATTATAGAGGACGGTTTCCACATAAAAAGAACATTTTCCATGTTAATAAATATGAGAATGTCTTCTTTGATTTGGAATGTGTCCTAACGAATATGGAAATAGAATTGTTGCAACATTAGCTCGCGAAATACATTTATTACTTCCGTTATGACAACCGTGTGGTCGTGGTCACATATTTGCATAAGACTCATTTGATCCGTGCGCGTTTTTCCGACACGGTCGTATTGTCCCTTCTCGGCGTCCGCCTAAACTACTGTTTACTCACACCTCCCACTCATCTCTTCGTGTAGCGACTGTATAATTCTAAGTAAATTATATGAAAGTAAGGGATATTATAATATGACTTTCAGACGACAACGCCTCAGGAGATGTGGACGTGGGCGCAGCACGGATACCAGGAGGCCGACCTCAGTGTGAGCGATGACGATGACGAAATCTCCTCTGTTCGCACGGTCAGTTGACTCTTCGCTCTCTCAGAAATGTGTAGACTTTACGTCGAAACCGTGAACCGATTATTTACCGCCCTCACAGTTGGATAAAACGACAGTTGCGTCATCCTGGGCTCTCTTTCATGAAATTATTGAGACAGTGAATAGTACAGTCGAACCCGCATCATTGCACCCCGGATCATTGCACGACCCGGATCATTGCAGCTTTTGGCTGACTCCGATTATCTACTTTTGTACTATTCGGAAACCGCATAATTGCACGACCCGCATTATTGCAGCTTTTGGCTGGTTCCCGCGAAGCTGCAATGATGCGGGTTCGACTGTAAACATAATCGTATTTTAAGTTCACAGGTTCAGAAATACTAGTTCAAATGCGGTAATTTTTGGCGATAATTGCACTAGTGAGATAACTCTGGCAGATTTGCCGAAAGAATTTCATTACGTTCCGATCATGTGCTACCTATCCTTGTCGTATGCATACAATGCGCAAAAATTTAACCAGAATTATTACACCAGTGCAACAATATCATGCCTGCCCCCCTTTATTCGCTCCTCGAACGTTATCCCACTCGACCCCATCTACGCTGAAACGGCGCGTAGAGACGCAATAAATGTCTGTTCTCAGCTCATTGACGACTGTTGCGTCGCCATCCGATCGGTCGCGGCCATCGCGTGCTGTTATTGACAGAGCGCGGCAAAGCGCTGTCCGCTTAGACCGGCGGGCGTCATTCGTGTGAATATATAATGAGAGTGGGCAAGAGCAAACGCGACGGATATGGTTAGGCTTTAGTGGGTGTTGTTTGCTGCTATTCAGTTGGGCATCTGCTGATGCAAAAGGAACGCTTTGATTGCGTTACGATTTTTAATAGCGCCATCGTCGTTATTTCTTTGTCAGTAACACACCCCTGAGGATTTCATTGACGGTATTCGTGCTAACGATATGCTTAAGTTGGCCTTCTTTGGATCTCTGATTGGACAATCTTGAAGATAGATGCATTCCACTTTTGCGAAGCTTTTTGAATGAGAGATTTTACAGCGCATTTCTGACGGGTGAATTCGGTTCGAGTTGTTTCTAATTGCCTTTTAGTCGTCAATTATAGTCGGTTTTAGTCGAAAAAGTGCATTATTTTTGAAACGGCGATATAAAGTTTTCTTTGATACTTCCTCCGTACTTTGGAAAGAAAATATTTTTGAGCGAAATGACGCGTCGCTTTTCGCTGCCAACGTAGCGGAGTTTGGTTGGCTGAGTGTTACGGAAGGGCGATAAGCAAACAACAAACAATTTCACTCCACCCATGTCAGGTCGGACTGCGCTGTTCGCCCCATATGGTCGTTTGATCGCCAGACGGTGTGGCGTAACGCCGTCTGTGCAGATGCCGTATTGACAATGAGTTGCTATGGATAGTTGGCAGGCGTTTGAAAAGTTTAGAGCAGCCGTATGTTTTACGTCCTTTTTCGCGTGGGTTTAAGCGATCTTTAGGCGTTTTTTCTTCATTAATAAGCCATTTTTATATTCTCTATCTGTTTATTATTTCCGTTTATCGATTGCTGTTGTTGTTATTTTGATTATTTTGCAAGCTTCTTGTTGGTTTCCGCGCCACACAGTTAACGTCACGCACATTTTAGTGACGAAAAAAGACTAAACTTCAGAAGCAATTAAAAACTGTGGTGTGTACGAATAACGCTAATGTTAAGCTATTAGAATTAAAATCGAATATCAATCTTATTCACTGTGCTTGCATACGCTCATTCTGGATTGATTTCCTTTCGGCTCATCCTGAATTTATTCTGAAACTATTTCATCCTGAATTCTGACCGCGGATTTAATCTGATACCTTTTCCAAATAATTATGGAAATCTGGTCATACTCAGTTGCAATTAATCCTTAAAATTTCAGGACATGTCGCTGCCGCCCTTGCGCGACAATAATAATCATCTGGACTCTCCGCGCGGCCATATTCCACAAGTTCGTTCAGTTCCAGTGTTGCGGTCCTCGGGAGGACTGTCGTCGTCACCAGATATGGGTCGACCTGACTCGGAATTCCCCATCGCCATTCCTCTTCCCTCCTCTATTACTGAAGAAGAAGTGGCGTCTGACTCGTCAGAGAATGACGGCGGTTAGTTTTTAAAATTCTTTCACTTATCATTTACAATGGAATTCTTTTATAACGGTTTCGGTTATACCGGTAATTTTGATCGGTCCCTCAAATAGCGGTATAAGTGAATTCCACTGTATGTTCGTTTCAAAAAGAGCAACAATGTATTGTCGAACTTAATTTATTGAAGTTCATTAACATCGTACCGTATTTTAGTGGAACTGAACTGCCCGTGCACATCGCATAGCGGCAAACAGCTGCTGGACAGCGTCTACCCCTTATCCGTCGACCAGATGTTCATATTGCTTTTCACCGAATCGCCTTGGTACCACCAGTTTGCCGCTACCGTCAAGAAAACTGGTCAGTTTGACTTGCTGCCATTTATGATTTCTGAGATATTTTTCTATTTTGATGATTAATTTAAGCAATTCTAATTAAGTTGAACGCGGGTATATGAGACATTTCGTCTTGTCCCATGTTTATATTATATGATGCGCGACAGGACCCAGAAAGGAAAAGTAGAGAATAAGAGGATTTTTCGAGCTTCCTGCATTCTCCTTTATGATGGTTTGTACTGTATTAATTTATGAACCAGATATCAAGTCAGGAAGTTGTTATCTCGGACATCGGGAGCTCTGAAGTCGCGAAATTTGGGAATCTTGGAATTTTGTCTTTTCTCTGAAGCCTCCAATTTCCTCGCTTCATAATAACGATTTCAAACGATGCTAGTAATTGAATGTATACTCGTGATTTCTCTGTCAGTAATGTGAATACAGGGATTGGTTTCGCTAAGAGAACGTTAAACGTGAAGTCTAACTTGGGGCTACGGTAGTCTATATAGGCTTCCTCACTGGCGATGAAGTATTAAGTATAGTCCGTCACAGCATTTTGGCATTTTGGCATAACGCCATAAGTATCTTCTGTTAACGCGTGGCGGTGCATATGGAACTCTGCCAAAATGCTGTGACGCAGGCTATATAATAATAATTCTCGTTTACAGCACAAGCGCGCCTATTTGCCGGAATTAGCGGTTAGTCGCTTGCAGTGTGTTGTGTTGGGGCGTATGCTATGTCTTTATCTTTGTCGCCCCATGTCTCTTCTGCTTCTTTGTAGTTTTAGTTTGTAGTGCGCAGCTGGACTAACATTCACCTTTGACATGCTTAGTGACAAGCACTTAACACCAGTACAATATATTTAACATCTACCGTATGTCACCGACAAAATTGAGCTTACTGCGCTAATCAGACATCCGCGTGTGTGTATGAAAGGTTTTGCGGGATGTTAGATATTTGTACTGGCGTTCGACGTTTGTTGCTTAGTTTTGCCCCGGAATTACACTCGTTCTAGAATATAATTCCTTGTAACACATCGGCTATTAACAGAAAGGAATTTTTTTAAAGCATGCTTTTAGTTTTGGCAACGGGAATTATTTTTTTGCTTAAATGATACGCTCGTTAGTGTACAAGGCCCAGTCAAATGAAGCTAATGAAGGTGAGCTATTCTCCCCTCATCATATTAGGTACTTTGGCTCACTTTCACTTGACTGGTCTTTGTAAAGACGAGACAAGCTCAACTATCGCCTATTGTACTTTATGATATGCAACGTTTTCTTATCCCGCATTGAGAACGCTCCTTTTTGTAAGAATGCATGATAGACCATATCCACATTGATAAGAACACTTTTAAAATCAAACAGGACACCTTTGAAATCAGCTCAATAAGAAAAACGTCCTCTTTGAATAGGGAAGTGTTCCTATAAACGTGGAAATGGTATATACAGCGTATATGCTGTGTAATAGACTGCCCTCTGCATTATTTGCTTTTGTCCCTTATACTGAAGATCTATAGCAAGGGATACTATAGGAAATCTGTTTCAGGATTCTCAGCTACTACGTGGCGGATGGATGATGATGATATGGCACTGAAGATGCGTACCGTATCCTACACGATGGCCCTGAATCATGCAATGGCGCCGAAGACGACCACTGCCACTGAAAAGCAGGTACGAATTTGGTACATCGAATATATGCTCTTTGCGCTCACACCCATCACTATAGTCATAATTTACCGATCAGAGACAAGAAATCTTAGATTGAATAAAATAAACTGTTTTGAATGTCGATAGTGCTTCTTTTCATCACTTTACGCACGTTCAAATCAACAATCCATTCTTAATGAAAATAATATTCAAACATTGAATAGCGAACTTATCTAAGCCAACCACGCTGCCTGGCTCGTTTTTTTGTTACTGATCGAAAAACTGGACTATAATTACAAACACTATTTTCTCGCTTTTAGACGTGCCACCAATACGGAAAAGCGGGTCAGATCTATGTGGTCCACGCGGAGACGCAGAACACGGGTGTGCCGTATGCCGATAACTTTTTCGTCCTCGTCACTTACTGCATCACGAGGGTCTCCGCCAACGAATGTCGGCTCAAAGTCCACGGAGGCATTGTATACAAGAAGAGCATTTGGGGCATTGTCAAAGGTATTGTCTTTTATTTTTCCATCTTCGAAGTTTCAATTTTGCAAGTCTGAGCTAAGTGATTCGCGGAAATTTATTAACTCGCCGATGTTGAAAGACGTATGGAGTTTTGAAAAAGTAAAAGTGGAATGGAAGCAGTTTTAAGACTGACATTTGTTCTTTGTGAACTTTGAAATGATTGGTAGTTGCACTCGTTAAACTCAGCCTGTTTTGTTTTTACTTTCCTGGAATTATTGCTGAGTTCTATCGCACTCTACCTGATTATTAGTCCGCATAGCATCAGTTTTTAGCTGTCATTGTTAATATCCAATAAACCGCTATTTCCATTTATCAACCCAAGGCTCTTCAAACAATATAATTTACATTTTGAAATGCTTGCAGGCTTCATAGAGAAGGGTACATATTCGGGTCTGGAGGAGCATTATACGGCGCTGGACGCGACGCTAAAGGCGGAATGCGCGAAACTCGGTCTCCCGGCCGAACGCGCCAAAGCGGCCGCCGCCGCCAGCGACTCCTCCCCAGCTCCGTCTATGACTGTTATGAAGAAAACGCTCAAGAAGAAAATGCCCCGATCCAGGTATTTACGTTTTCAGTTGAAATTCTTATCATTCACTGCAACTGGTTGAGAGAAATTCAAAATCCTTGTGCGAACGATTATTTTACTGCTGTCGCAGTTTGTTGGGAAATGCGCGAATACGACGCGAATATTCGTTGAGCATGTCATGCTAAATCATTCCAAGCTTTGAGTAACAATTACTGTAGGTTGGATGAGCCTATGGCGTATATAATACAATCATACAGATGAGTGTGTGGCGCATCACATATTGACTTCTTAATTACACTGATTTAATAAGCCCATACTGACATATATAACCGTAACAGGTCAAGCAGTGATGAGAACGATAAGATGCTGGACGCGTTGAGTTCGCTGCCGCGCGCACCCACCGCCATCCCGCCCGGCGTATCCAGCAAGAGCTCCAGCCTGTCCAGGAGAGGTTCGTGTCGAGACCCTATTCCTTTCAATTTTGTGATTTGTTTGCTACGATGATTTTTATTATTATTATTCCTGAGACGTTTTTGTTCGAGTACAAGGATGGAGTATTGAAAAGGCGTATTTTAAGTGTCGAACGTGGTTTAGAAATTTCTAGATTTCGTAACGTAAAAGAATTAACTATGCATTTATGGTAATTATATTATTAACTTTGCTCACGCTTCTAGAACCTTCCACGTTCGTCGTCTTAGTATAATTTGTTACGGATTTGCGATCCTTTGAAAAAGTAGCACTTATCAGTATGCTGAATCATTTCTAATCTCACTAACTAGTACTTTTGTTATTGAAGGAGATTATCCATGAAGTTTCAGTCGGGCAAGGGATTTGCCTTACCTATGTAATAATCGCTTATTTAGCCTCTCAGCCTGACTGATATGCCCGCATTTTCAGAACGGATGAACGCGGAAGCAGCCAGCATACTCGCCGCTCCGCACGCGAAGAATGCTCGCCTGGAGTTTTATGCCAAGGCCATTCTCGCCGTGTAAGTGTGTTCGCTTTTGACCAAATATACTCGTAGAGGTTCATTCCTTCAAATTGAGCATTTTACGATTTATTATTTCCACGTTGATAAGGATATTTTCTAAGTAACCGGACTGTTTCTAAGTCAAATCAATGCAGATCCTGTTTGAATGGGAAGGTATTGAATGAAGCATATTCGAGAGTATTCTTTATGTAATACGCCGTTGAAAGCCCTTTAACTATAAAGCAATCGTTTTAGTTTGTGCATCTTGCTTCTACTTAACTGCGCCCTCTTCGTTCGACTCGCTTTTATGCAACCGACTACTTCTTGCAGTCATCGATTGGTAGATGTACTTGCCAGGTAATCAACTTTACTTTCCACGGACAAAAGCTTGTTTTTATTGCTGGACATATTACACCCCAGTCTTGTGACTATACGTAATAGTATATATGACTATATGTTTACCCGCGCGAGGTTTAATAGTATCTTTCTGCCGTAAGCAAATAAATTTTCAAAAAGGGAGGGGCGAAAATTATGCGGTATTCTCCTTGACACAACCTTCAATTCGTCTTTACTTTTTAATCTCATCATAACCGATCCATTCCCAATATTTTCTCTGCAGCAGCGACAAAGTGGACACTGAAGATTTGCTGAAAATCTACCGGATGGATAGGCAGCACGTGGCGCTGTCTTCTTTGGAACGAACGATCGACTCCCTGAATCGTGTCGAGACTCAGTTGTTGGAGCTGAAGAGTTCAATGGATTCTGCTCGGGACCAGCTTCAGCTTCAGGCCCAGTTGAAAGAGATGGCATCGAATTCTGCGGGCAAAGGAGCGCATTTGGGCTCTTTACACGACGAACAGTGACCCTGGTTTTGACGGAAGCTTGTTAAGGGACAGCTCCGGTCGGTCCTAGGCGTGGGGAATACAGCGTGAATTGTTTTTAGCAATGCATGTCAAACTGACTGTGACTACAGGGCCTTTCAACATAATTTGTCACTTTTTCGTTCAGTTTTGTCAACGTTGCGTTCAATTTGAATGCAGAAGTGACGAATTTTGATGATAGACCGTGTAATATCAATTTTGCTGCAATTGCCGCTTAGCAGTCTTGTCATACGCCGCAAATTACAATGTACGGTACTTTTCTAAAGTTTGGAGCGGCTGGAGCTCTCTATTAAGTATCATAAGGCTCATTCCGTTTTCTTGTTTTATTATCTCTGTTAATGCAATTCGCACTGTTTCCATTCAACGAGCCGAGTCTTTGTAGATTACTGACCTTTATTAAACCATGGCAATTAACGCATTTCTTCCAACATTTGAAGCAATAACTCTACATTTTATTTAAGTCATTAGAACGCATTTTCAGCCCTAAATCGATTACTCTTTTATCTACCAAATTTTCCCGTTCATTTATTTTATGAAACGCGTCGTGACGCTCATTTTTGTCATAATTAGTTGGAAGAAGTGCTGTTTTGCGACTGACCTGAAAATTCGACAATTACAAATAACTTAATACTTTGAGGATAATGTGTTCTTTTATCAGTCTGTGATTACCTACAGCCGAATGTGTGCAAGATGAACTACGAACTGCATAATACTTTGATAGACCGACAGCGCAATCGTTTCGTAAATTAGTCCCAAGTTGAAATAGTTTTTTCGATTGATTATGAAGCACAGCGTTAATCATCGCTTTATGGTAAGTATAGAATTTGCGTAAAGACGTTATTTATGAATGAGAAAGCGCGAGGCTGATATGATTATCGATCGTTTGATCGTTTAGTAACGATATGAAAAGATCGATATTTCTATCTCCCCACGTGTTTTCATTCTTGAATCTTGCATCAGTTCTTCGCAGGACTAACTCAACGAAACGATTGTGTAACAAGCCTAATTTTTGTTACCTTTTCTCACGTCTTTTCGGCAACGAAAAACTCCATGTGCTTTTTCTGTAATTATAGTCATCTTCTTTGGTCTTTGCAATCGACAATACTCAATTGTCCGGTTTTTGTCCATTCTTGATTTGAAAGTATTGTGTTTTCAAACTTTCATTGTGAGAAAACCATTGTTCTAATGGTAAAGTTGAGCTTTCTTCTCTGTGAAATTATAGTAGGTTAACGACCTTCTGCTACTGTTTGTTTATTCGACGCATTGTACAATATATTCACTATTAACTGTTAATTGATTAATTTTTCCATGCGGCAAATTACTGATTTCCTCATTTTGTAAATGAATTGTTAAATCTAATTGATTTTTCTATTGCGAGATCACAGTAATAAAATGCGTCTGTCATGGTTCGACTCTTGTACATTGATGATTCTCTGGTTGTTTATAGATTAACTGCGAGATTGTATCTTGCAACAGTGTGTTATTCTGTTAAACAGGCGTGATTAATTTTTGACTCATTTTTGGGTAATTGCATTATGTGATGGCGCGCAATGAACTTTTTTCTTCTCGGCGAATGGCTGGTTTCCTTTTTTTAGTTTGATGCTGAATAAAGACTGGTTCTTTAAGTACTCTGATCGTTTGAGACCACGCATTTATGGAATTTGAGCAAATGACGATATCACAATACGCAACACATTTTCCCGCAAAAATTTATCGAATAATAAGATACACTGTAGCCGTCCAAGATAGCTCCTCATGGCGTCACTTTCTGTGGAGAGATACTGATTTTTGTCACCATCATAACTGATTTATTACATGTGCAGCAAGTATAATGATGACTACTGAATTTTGAAAGCGGTCTGCCTAATTTAGGCATCATTTTTGTCCCCGAAGGTAAAAAGTTATGAGTGCGAAATTTCAAGGATGAGAGTTATAAAGACGAAAGAAGTAAAAAATTAACAAATCTAATAGTCCTATGGTCTTTCTTGAGTCACCACATCATTCGTAAAATGAATACACAGCATATCATTTTCAACAAGAGGTCAAAAGCTACATTATAGACAGGGAAACAAAAGCTCCAAGGATGGCGAGTTTCGGGGACGGAAAATGCTCGTTACAGCCCTACCGTTAAGGTTGGCCATACGTACTACTTACGGCTCCTGAGTCATCGATCCATGCGTGCTGTATGGTAGAGCACGGAAAATTTTTAAACCAATCCAACCAATTGGCAGTTGAATTCCTGTCGCAAAGGTGACCATTTATTATGTATTATACGTATCGATCATCGTCACTGCATGCGTGTCAAAAACCATCAGTTGAAATGCCAAATCGAAGTCAGATAGCGAAAACATGCCCTAGCCTCTGTTTCCCGTTACGAGGGTGATCAGTTGTTACGACTGTACCTGACCTGGTATCCACCCAACTTTTTAATCTGCCATCCCGTGCTCATCCCGTCAAAGTATAGCATTGGATAGTTCCCCTTTCCCAAATGACGATTTTCCCACTGTCAAAGAGCTTCATTTTATGCTTTCTACTGAGTCCATTCGGATTCCGCGACAGTATTTTAGGTAAGTAATAATCAATTATTCCCAGCCCCTGTCGCAGGTTCACACACCATTATAACCAATTAGTGCTTCATATTATTTTAAATCGCGATAAGACCCCATGCGATTTTCAAAGAGATTACAAATATTCGTTTTAGTGATACAGTGCCATTCAATTTGAACGCGTTGCCTTTATGGCTAAGAGAATTTCGTTTCCCGAACACTTTCATCCCTTAGCGTTAGGCCAAATTTTTAATGCTTATCCCTCGCCCATTTGTTAGCGTATATTTCGAAATCAAACATACAGACCTAGGGATACCTTTCCTCTTCCGCTGCTTCCAACAAAGTTCAACTAGCCGTCTAGTAAATTTGCTGATAATGAAAACCGTGCGAACCACAGCGCAAAAACCTTTGGTCACACAAAGAGCAATTCTGAACCAAGAAACGGCTGGGTAGACGTTATTAGAGAATAGCAGTGCCATCTTTAAGCTAAAATTAGCCTTAATATTATTTAGCGTCGGGGCAGACGATTCCAAAGACTGACAAGTTCGTTCACCGTGGATTCGGCTACTTTACAAACTCCTGGCATGTACTGCAAGCAGCGACAACCAACCTAGATATGTGTGTCTACATGTGTCATGTTAGAACCGCCTGCTACGGATTGTCCTATAAGTCTGCCACCAGCACTTGCCAGCTGCATGCAGTGTCAACCGACAGTGTTCAGTTCGCGAGCGCACTAACAGTCGACAGTCAATATAAATTATTGGTCCGTGAAATGCAGCAACAAGAAACGGTAAGGAGTAGGCTCGTTCGGCGTCCGTCACATATACTGTACTTCGAGAGTCCTCATCGAATGGTTATTGTTACATTATATGATAGACATAAGTAGGTTTTTCAAAAAAAGTACCAAAAATATAAACTTTATATTCATGAATGACATAGAGGTAGATAACAGAACATTTCCGCAGCCTCATCGTCTCGGAAATGTACTATTAAACTAATCATTTTTAGTGAACTCGTTTATGGAGTGGGATGCCACAGGTGCTGTGACAGTTAAAAGAATGTTAATGAAGCTTCAAAGTGAAGGATGAGAAGAGAGTCATTTGTTTTATAGTGCGCATTTCAGTTACACTTTGTCACGACTTGGTTTAGTACGCAAAAAATCATTAAATTTATAGATAAAAGCCAGATAATCATCATGGGAAAACTGGTCGCTTTCGCAACGTACAGCTCTACTGTCTTTATTGCTTTTATGTTTACTGTATGGTGCGTATGGTGATGTCCAGCGCTTATTGTCGTGGAATATTTATTTCCCATGAAGTACTGAATATGGAGAATTCCTTTTTTAAAAAATATTTTACAATATTTCCTTTACAATATTAGTAAAAACAGCTTGCAACAGCTGCTGAAATTTTTTATCCTCATATTACAAAATCAAACTAATATTTCTAACTGAATTGATTTCAGTGTCCCGACAGCAACTGGCAATATTTACCGTCGAGCAAGAAATGTTACCGTTTCTTCAACACTAATTTGCAATTCAATGACGCTGAAAAAGAGTGTAATAAGTACGGATATGGTGGGCACTTAGTACAGCCATCAACGGATGAAGAAGCTACTTTAATCGCAGGTTTGGAAATTACACTGAATATTTTTAGGGACATGTTTCAAACTTTGCCATCAATGAAGGGAACGCTAATCCCCTACGATCTTTTTCAATCATTATTTTACATGTTAGGAAACAGATTTTATAGTAAATGAAGAAAAAAAGTCGGATTGCGACATTGGATGAAATTTCTAAATGGCCTGTTTACTGAAAATTATTTTTTAGCGGGAGTCACTTACATTATTTCCGTATAAGATATACCGTATTTCTTCCAATAATCGCCCACCCTCTAATAATCGCCCCTCTCCAATAATCGCCCCCCTCTGGCCTTGGTTGAAAAAATAATCGCCCACCCTCCAATAATCGCCCGCCCCCCGACAATCATCCCCCTTCAGAGTCATAAAAACAATAAAGTCTGTGCAGTGAAGGTCAAAACTGAACTCCAATTCACTTTCCACTACTAATACTGCTTTATCTCTTTATTTATGACTAATATTATATATTAAAGTAACGATTGTAAAAGATAGATGCCCTCTCTCCAACGAGCGCCTTCACTCAAACATCGGTCGAAATAATAATCGCCCATCCTCCAATAGTCGCCCACCCTCCAATAATCGCCCCCCTCAAGCCGGGGTTGAAATAATAATCGCCCAGGGCGATTATTGGAAGAAATACGGTACTCTCGGCTTTTTTGATAGAAAGTCTATAAAGTGCAATCCCTTTTGTTCTCGTATGGGGACCTAGTTTGCCATTGGAAGCTTTTGGGTTTCTACTTGGCATAGAATAATTCGTAATGTTTGTACACATTCCCTAATATTTTTTAATATTCATTAATTTCAAAGTATTGAATTTGAAACTGAAAAGAGGAGAGGAATTTGTACCTCATCGAATACGCAAATAATAGCATTTGAAGCGAATTGATTTTCTTCGCTGCACTAAAAACGCAAGACCTATTGCAAGCTTGCAAATTTCCTCATTCGCATTTAACCGCTAACCTAGCTGTCTAAAGAAGGATCATATTTTCTAAATAATAGCCTGGTATCAGTTTCATAAAACTGTTGTCACCTTAACTCTTGTGAACGCAAATGTTGGAAGCCCGTCCATTTGTTGGTTCACTGTCTCACGTGGACAGAGAGAAACCTTTAAACATATCTCAAAGCAGACCAATCAGCGCGCTCCCAACAATTGTGTTCGCATGAATTTTGATGACAACAATTTTGTGAAACTGACTCTTGTGGGCTTCTGTTTGAAGGAAAAGTTGGGATGCGTAAATTTGCGGATACTTAATACAAAGTCAGACTTCTTTAAAGATATGTAAATTGCAGCTATAAGCCAAAGTGACAACTATCTTGGAATTATCACGTTAGATACACCGACGTACGCCTTCTATTATCTGGATGGAAGACTTGCAGTCTTGCCGACAATTTTTAAGTGGTGGGGTGGGTATGATAGTATAACTCAGCCCACTCCAGGCAAGAATTGCGTTCTGCTAGGTGTGCAGGGTGGAAATCGTGTGTGGTGGGATTATGTTACCTGGGGTGACCCGAAATATTACATTTGTGAGCTACCTGTACTGCATGGTTAATTCTGTCGAAAGTGCAATAGAGCCGAATGGATTTTCATCTATGGGAGAATGGCAGCTGAAAGAGAGGAACAGAACATGTAGCACCGAAGCAAATTTGTACTAGCCATCTTCTTAAACTATCAAAAGTTGTTAAATAAAACAGAAATAAAATCATTGTGATACTCGTTCGAGCAGTTTTCAAACAAAAGAACGCAAACGCAAGCAAAAATTTCTACAGCCATCTGCATCTGATCAAGACTTTCATCTGGAACTCGTATTGCAGCAGTAGTGCAAATCTTTTTGAGTTTCTACAGCTATCAACAAGACAAACGTCTTAAAATACAGAGTGTTCAAAGTATTTCTAGAACATTTAAAATCGATGTATCTCATCGCAGGGTGATCTGACTGTCCTGAGCAATAGCTCATTCGAAAGCTGAGACCTGGGAGATTTTTATGACGCATATTTGGAACATCTTCAGGAGTCCCCCTTAGGGGCTCCCTAGTTTTGGAAATTTGGTCGTTCCTTCGCAGATTGCTCCGATTGATGCAATCTTGGGCTCGGTCGAAAGCTTAATTATTCGCGATTTCAGTGAAGTGAATGTCCAGCTTCGTTGATCCGAAACATCTCGTGGCTTTTTTGTGATTTCTTTCGTCTTTCGGTTTTCCAGTTTACCTTTTCAGCGCATGATCGCACCAGTTGAACCATTCTGTGATGAGGATTGCAATATTTAAAAAAGGGGCACCCCCTAAGGTACCCTAATGAATTTTCGGACGCGTGCCCTTAAAATCCCGAAGATTTGAGCTTTCGAACGAGCCCAAGATCGCACTAACTGGGCCGATCTGCGATGAGAACCGCCGAATTTTGAAAAATAGGGTACCCCTCTAAGAGGGACTCCTGAAGATTTTATAAATGTACGTCATACAAATCTCCCAGGTCTCAGCTTTCGAATGAGCTCTTGCTCAGGGCAATCGGATCACCCTGCGCTGAGATACATCGATTTTAAATCTTCTAGAAATACTTTAAACGCATTTTTTTATTCCACTACAAACTGCTCTTACCTGTTCCGCGAAGTCATCTCTACCGCCTTTTTTGCCCTTTTCCGTTTCTTCGCTGTTTCTTACTTAAGAGAAACTGGCATTTCTTAAGGCTTCATTTCTTTCGATAATTAGAGTAGTTTATATTGTTTGAGTAGACAATTGCCAGCTTCATTCATAACCGATTGGGCACAAAATTGCCGCATTTTTGCAAGTCAGGGGCCAATTTCATAGGAAATGACGGCATTCAACTGTTACGAAGACAATTGCGGGATCTGTAGTGATTAGTTAGATATTATATCATGGTAGAATTATTTACTCACACGTCATAACTCAGCAATCGATGCGCTTCCCGCAAATTTAATCCTAACAGTCGTGATGACAACTGTTTTGTGAAAAGACTTTGGATGGCGGTTGGTGAACCCTTTTTTGAATGCGCACCACGATTTCTGATCCGCTTTCAAAGAGACATGTCTTTAGTGAAACTAACGAGGTATGTGAAGTGCGCGCGTTACCCTGATTGTCATTCAATCGCAAATTTTATGGTCATGAATGTGTCGCTCCGCTGAATAACGGTTTTGAAATTCGTAAACAAAGAGCGACAGCGTCATTCTGCATCTAATCAGATGAAAGTGCGAGTCGTTCTGACAGCGTAAAGTCGTAAGGTCGCTGAGTTTTCCTTTCTCAATTTATGGTCGACATCCGTCGGAACCGGTTTACGTCAGCTTTCCTTTGTCAATGTAGTGAGAAGTAAAGTCAGAGCAGTAGTATCTTACTAATTTTCCGTTTGTCCTCAGTGAAACGGAAATATCGCGTGCTCGTTTTGGAAGTTGTTCCCGATGTGTATTTCAGTTGCTACCTTTTTATTGAAATCAGGTATCCAATATTCTGCTCTTTTGTACGACAGAATTTTATAGGCTTGGGAGAAGCTCTCGTAGTTTAAGTATGTTCTGTGTAAGATTTTGCCAACTGAAATTTTTGGACGATTACAGTTTCAAGTGTGGCACTTTCAACGAGTTTTTCATGCTTGAGCTTGACTTGATTCAGGGATTTTGTTAAGCTAAGCAAAGACCTAGACTCAATCCAAGCTTAAGCCTAAGAATAGAAATCAGTGGTGAGTGAATGTACAAGCAGCCTGAGATTGACAAATTTATACCGTTTCCGCTTTAATAAGCTTACTGTCATAGTCAAAGAGGATATTTCCCTTCTCAATTTTGTTTCGAATAGGTTTTGTTTAAGTTTGGAAGTGACATTATTAATGTGGCAGCGTTATAAATATACATTTCATTTTCGTTCAGTCATACGAATTTTAAAAAACGTATTTATGTGTAAAACAGACTTTACCCTGCGAAACGTTCTTAGAAGAGTTTGTGTGCCAAATTTGGCCAAATTTTGGCAGATACGCCATGCACTCGCAGCATAATTCAGCAAAAATTGCGCGATAGTTGCTATTGAAATGCAATTGTTCCGCACTAGAAACTGACCTGCCGCCCGCAAGGCGTGAACCCATTACGATTGCCTTAACGATTTGCCAGTCACCTCTGCCTTCTCCCCGCCCAGACCTAGTTCTACTAAAGCTCGGTCACTGAGATCTGAGTTGGCTGCGTCTCACACTTTTTTCATAGCCCATTGTTGCTGAAATAGGATATTAGCTAGTTGAGCTCTGATT
>NIUQ01002241.1:0-23873 GCA_002796945.1 Plectus sambesii
GCATGGGCGTAGACGGCCACGGGCAAGTCAGATTGTAGACGAATACCCTTGTCTTCTACAACAATGCGTCCATCCGCTGTCAGATTACCGGGAAATTGAGCCTGGATCGATTCTGGAGCAATTGGAATCTAAAAAGTTACTTCAAGCGAAGGATATAGGGTAAATAACTTCATTCTATTCTACTAACAAAGGTTAATCTGCATATAATGAAACGATTATAATCGAATTCGTCTAGTCGTAATTAAAGGTTATCATCAAGTTTAAAGCAATATTATTTTCGTTATATATTAAGCACTGACTACTATCTGAAAAATGTTGGGCCGGTTTCATATCGCGTACTTTAGCTAAAGTCGTACCTAAGGGCTATACTTCATATGTGATATGAAACCGAGCCGCTGGCTGGTCGTAGAGCGGTGTGTTCAGAGCATCTTACACTTAAATTGCCTCTTGTTATTGTAATTCTATGATAGACGTAATCTGCTATTGCCCATCAGCCGTTGCCCATGCAACCGCACACAAAACCACTTTGGGAAAATTTGGATATTCAACCATGTTATGGATTGTAAAGCAATCATCAGCAAATTAAGCATAATATATGAATGGGGATTTGAAAGTTGTAAAACTTTACGATCTTCTCAATGTGGGCAGTTATCCAGTATCAGCACATTTGCTATATTCAATTCTCAGCTGCGCAGAACACAATTAAATATCTGAGGGATAATATTATACCTTCAAAACACTGTATGGCGCTACAGACACTCTAATCGTATTAAAAGAGGGATATGGCGATGTAACAACGACATTTGCTGCTCCATTGTTATTGTTGCTGACCAAAATCAGTAAAAGAGCGCCGTATGGAGGACCGAAGTCGTAATAGATATTGAGAAATGTGAGAACAAAGTCGTTAGNTGCTCCATTGTTGTTGTTGCTGACCAAAACCAGTAGAAGAGCGCCGTATGGAGGACCGAAGTCGTAATAGATATTGAGAAATGTGAGAACAAAGTCGTTTGCAATCGTAGGTACGTTGTTGTCTGCTGAAATGGTTTACGATTTTCGTGTATGTGCCGAAATATCATTTGGAGTCTACTGTATAATTAATGTTTATTAGGTGCCTATGCATGGATGGGAGCATATTGAAGACAGTTGGATAAAACAAGAAGCATTGTCACACTCTTTCATCATGTCAATATTGGAGAATGAAATGATGAAGGGACGCAAGTACCTTCCTCCATTAGAATTAGCTCTCTTTATTAACGAGAAAGTTCAGTTTCTCTCAGCATTCAATACAAATTATGGTTTTGTAAACAGAAGCGTTGGTCATATATAAAGTACGACACATTCCCTTGAGCTATGGGGTAACTGCAGCTATCTTTTAAAGCAGCTTACCATATGTAAAAATTACAGACACGAACAGCAAGCAGAATACGCGGCCCACCATCATTCTTCGACACTTTACCGAAGTAAAGCTTTTTGCTGACTGGTGGCCGTACTTATGAAGAATTCTTACACGCGATCATTTACTGCCGGTATCAAAACTGAACCGCTGACAGTGGCTTAAAATCGTGAGATAGACGTCACCTGTGTCCTTCACTCGACCTCTGCCTTTGTACTTAGGCGTCGCTTACGATTAGACCAATAGGTAAACACAAAACCGCTTATTTCGACTGGCACTGTACTGTGACAGTCTACATAGGGCAAACTAAAAAATGATGCACTTATTCCATTTGCTATATATCAAAGCAAAAAATAAAAGAAACTGAGCGATATTTTTAACTTGGGTACTCTAGCGTATTTGGAATATTGTAATAAAAATTCAGCCAGATTTTTCACCAGAAATTAGCCAAAATTAGCCAAAAAATGTATTTCAAATTTTTCTTTAAAGCTACTTCTACTTCACGCTCGTTTGCTTCTTAGCGGTTCTAATACATTACCGTAGCTCCATGGTTATCTTCGCATTTCCATAACCTGAATCAATTCCGCTGTGTTTTCAGTCTTAAATCGCCTTTCTTCATCAACTTAGTCTTGTTTGTTCGCTATAATGAATATTATACAAAAAAGAATGGTATTGTCCATTATATCTTCCAGTTTGCTTAAATATGAGTACGACTCGTAAAATAAACCAAAACCATGACTAATGAAAGTTTTTCTAGGTCATCCTGTCACTCTTGTTTGTCTGCAGCGAAGGTCATTAAAGAGTGCTATTCTGAATACCTGGTCAAACATAAAATAGCTATTTCCTATAGTTCATTAAAATTGTTAGCTGAATCATGTATTATGTCCGGAAGAATGTAGGCTTATTTACGGAAGGTGATTTTCCTTAAGGATCAGTTTTTAAGCAGTTCTTAGACAAGCTTAGCGAGTATTGCACCTCAAATGTTGACTTTCTACCTTCATCACTTATTCGTTCCTCGGATATTATTCTGCGATGCATTTTTCGTGATCATGCCCGAGCTATGAGTAGGTGCGGTTAACACATGGCATTTGGAATACTTTAATATGACCGCTTGCCCTCACAGTACTCAAGGTGACAATGTTTAGAGTTTTCATTTTATCAATTGTTCGAAAATATTAATAGCCAGAAGCATTCCCTAAGGATATCTACACTTGCTGTCTTCTTCACATTTCAATACATTAACACAATCAATGCTGCACGACCATCCCAACAAAACGCTATTGTTAACAACATACCAAACACCAAAACACACAATAAATATCCTATTTAACCTAGAGGAAATACTCGCCTATTCCGGAGCGAATCATTATCGATTCTCTCGACGCAGTGATTCAAAGCCGGCTTCAACAATCTTTTCTTGTTGCCGTAATATCCAAAAAAACTCAAGACATCTCGACGGAAATCACCCATGGTGAGGAACAGCACAAAAAAGTAAAGAAGTGAACTGAGACAGTTGACCAAGAGGACAGTGTGAAGAGTCTGCATTGAGGCAGTTCCGTACAGAAATGACCATGGAAGTTTCCGCAGCAAAAGAATAATCTGAGGGATCGTCTCAAGTGTGAGAGATACTGTAGCAACCGCAAGAATCGGTTTTATACTCCGCACATCTTTTCTCATTTCCTGCATCTCGCGGCTTTTCCGCTGAGCGCTTTTAAACGCAAACGCGCTGATTAAAAAAGCTGCGATTTGAAGAGCCAAAACTATTCCCTGATGAAATGTATTATATGCTGGAGAACTACTTTGCGACAGGGCGCAATACCCCCATGACAAAGTCCTCTCTTGCAAGGGGTATGTGGAGGCATAATAAGCAATCAAAGAAATAACACACAGAAGAACAGAAAGAAGCACAACGAGAGCGTGATTGCGACGATTGTCGTATTTGACGTGATACCATAAAGTGGCGTGCACAGCCAAGAGCCGTTCGAGGGAAACGAAGAGCGAGACAACAGTGGGCCATTGAGTACCGATGATTTGAAAAAACGAATAAAACTTCATTGCGCAGTCCCACGTGGAAACTGTCGTCAAATACGTTCCCTCATTCATTTCTCGCAGTCGCGCAAATCCAGAGTAAGCAAAGTACACTCCATTCAGAACACTTGCCATAGCAAGCGCGATAAAGAGAAAGCGTTCGCGCAACACTTTGTCCTTAATGAATACAATCAAAACTAAAATATTGAGTATCACAGTGACTGCGCCCATGCCCTGATATATAGGAAACATCAAGCGTTCTGTACCCTCAAAGCGGGCGAAAGTATTGAACAATGAAGAATTATTCGAAGAATTCATGATGTATAAGATATTAATTATAAAGTATCCAAATGAAGTTTCAAAAGTTTTTGCTTGCTGTAGCGAGGAAGCGTTCACACTTTTCGAGTGATAAACAAAATGAAGTACAATGGCCCTGAAACAAATAATCGGTTTGCAAAGTTATTCCGTTCTTTCTTTGATATATTTTGTTTTCAATTCCTATCAAATCTTTCTCTTGATTTAGGAGTGCGATAAATATAGTGAGAGTTCAATGAATAAGGAACAGTATTATAAATGATGTCGGCAATGTATCAGAAACCGTGTTGTTTTTAAATCATTGCTTTTAAAATTATCGCACTGAAATCAAAGTTTTATGGTACCCAAAGAAGGCTCGCGTTGAAAATAACAGCAAGTTGATACTAATGGGTTGCACAGGTTCTTCAGTGTCCATGGACCTAACATTTTTCGATGACAGAACGTATTGTAAAATCTACCAAAATAAAAGATCGAGTTTTACAAATGCTGTTACACTTTATCTATTATAATTTGAGAATGACTATCACAATAATTGACATCGTGTTTTGATATTTCGACTTTTCTCACAATAACAACTCTAATTATGCATGTAGCGGTGATAAAGAAAATAAATGGGTCAGGAAATATCATGAGAGAAAGTACATTTTATCGTATTGGAAAAGTAAAAGTATAATGCCTTTTGACGCTCTAAAGGTTCTTGTGCTGAATTTGTCGAACAGCCCATAAAGTTTGATTGTTCTACAAGATAGAATTCCACAAAGTTGCTGTATTTGATGTCGCGTCTAGCGTTTTGGTCCAGAAGCCAGCGTTTCTCTTTATAAGGCTTTCGCGTGTGTATTACTGACGCAACCAATGATTAAAATGCCCTCCCCATTCTATCTCGAAATTCATATCCTATAGAATGAACTCCCTTTAACAATGGAGAGCAGATTCTGAACTCGATGTCTCACTACTTTGCGTGGAATACTGGAACGCGAAGCGGATGTAAAACGACCTTTATATTTTCAACAACAGGAAGGACTGTTCATTGTTCTCAAAGTTCGTTAGCTATCATCCTTGCTCTCTTAGGTAATCGAAAGTATTGGGTTGGATGGAACAATAGCTAAATAAGGCTGCTGCCTTTCACGGTAGCAATCAACGCTGTCATGTGCAAAATATAGATGACATTTTCTATTCTGCAAGCTAATACATCGAAATTCTCAATGATACCTGTCGTTTTACAGTAAAAGGGCACGACGAGCGAAAGTCTAAACTAGAGACGAAAATGCTATCCGAGATCTTTGCGCAGAGATCTCTATGTTAGTACTAACCAAGTATAGGTAAAATGAGAAATATATGGAATTCATAGGCTTCATTCGTATGTAAAATGGTGCATTTGGCCATGTTGGTATTCAAGTAACGGAAGCCAACGGGCATCAGAGCCAAAGGATGATTGCAGAGCGGTGCGGCGAATACTTGATATTGCAACATAGTCGTTTATTTTTGTAATTAATAAGCGTTCACAGAACAAAACTGTCGCATTATTACATGAACAGTTTAATAAATCACTCTATCGAACAAGCTAAATTCCAATCGCTCTTCAAAGTAGCTGCCAAATCAGCGCATTCGATACGTTTAGGCCTATGTTTGATAGTATAAAATATCAGTCTGACAAGTACCAAAAGCACAACTGTGCCGCACAAGAACAGCACGGGTCCGGGAGCGCTGCTGATTTTATAAAAATAAAATTGTTTGTACCTTTATTCCAGGCTTAGCCGCCTAGATAAGGTAGAAAGTGGGCACAAAAGCAGTCATGCGTTACACTCAAAGGGGGTTTTCGATCACCTCAGGGGCCAATTTCATAAAACAAATGTGAACTGTATTTACAGCAAAATGCATTTACATCAGAGCAGCGATTGGTCAGTTGCGCGAAGTGATCAATCAGCGCTCTGATGTAAATGCATTTTGATGTAAATACAGTTCACATTTGTTTTATGAAATTGGCCCCAGGATGTAAAAAACGTACAATTCACTGTCTGCAGCTCACTTATGACAAGATGCTTAACGATAAGTTAATTACAATATGAATAGATATAATTTGCAGTTAGTTTGTCATAAAGAGCTCTGTAAAACGTCTCATTTATTTTATCTAGAGCTGATCTGATCACGCCTTTAAGCAAATTTAATAGCAATATCTGGGTCGCGCGTAACCATGGTAGCAGCACTGAGCAGAGCGCTCACAGTTATTTATTAAATATTGTGAACTGCAGTTGTCTACAACTAAAACATAGAATTTTTGTCTTAAAGGTTTATTTCTGAGCAAATGCGATCATAGTATCCCTGAATTTTTATGCGATTATATGGACCTGATAAGATCTCATATCGATACCTCTAGCAATCTTTTTTAAGGATTCATTATTTTATTTTTTGAAAATCTTTCCTTGGACATTTCTAAAATCATATTTTTGGATATAAAGTACCAGTAGTATTGCCAAACATGATTAAAGAGATTCAAATTCAGCTTAAATTACTGATATTTTCTGAATATCGCCGAAACACCATTCAAATTTAACTTATTCTGTAAAAATTTCCAATCACAAGTAATATCAATGTCAAATGGGAAACTGAAAATCCACTATATTGACGACGCAAACGCTCGAGAAACCTGAGTTTATTATAAACAAACTGATGGATAGCTCGTAGGCCACGATACTTAGCGTAATTTAAACTTTTTTAGAGACACTTTAATTTGAGGTTGAGGAAGGATTCCAACTCTTAAAAATTTTAGCACTAAAGGAATATTGACACAGGAGAATCTAAGAATAAAGAAACTGAGCAGAAGCATTTCGTGGTTTTCACGAAGACTTCGCAAGCTCCTTATTTCAGAGAAGCTTCACCCATTCTTTTCTGACACAAGACGCTAGTCGCACTTGTGCTGCATAGCAACAGAGGATCGGATGCCTTGCAACACGCAATACCTTTCGATTCGGTGTAATTGACTTTTATAAAAATTCGGTTCCGATTTCAGTTTATGATACAACGAAATTGTGAATCAAATTACGATAGCAATGCTTGTCCTGAAAAAGTACGCCTGGAAATGCTCCAGTGATATTCTCTTCAGAAAATATACTGTTATACTCTTCCGATATTTTTATGTTCATAGTAACATGCGAAGGAGAAAACATTTGTTAGTAATATTTTTACTGAATTCTCATAGGAGAGTACTTAGAAGATGACAAAAATCTAGCAGTACCACAGTCTTTTGCGTAGTATACTGAAAAATTATTGCTTTATATTAAGCGATTCTCATATATTCAACATTGAGTGTCATTGTTCACTAATTCTTACAGTAAACTTATGCATGAGTACAGCAGGTAAAAAATGAGATCAAAACTAACTGCAAAGCTTTAAAATAATCCAGTTACTCATCCTCGCCTGCAGCAAAGATTATTTTAAAAATCTCTACAAAATGACTCATTTAACAAAAAAAAACTCTTTCCAGTAATTTACTCAGATGTTAGCTGAGTCATACTGTTCGGAAATATGTAGGCGTGTTTACGGAAAGTGGCTTTGCTTAACGATTCATTATCAAGCAGTCGTATGACAAGCTCAGCAAGTATCATACTTCGGACGTTGGCTTTATAAATTCACCACTTCTTCCCTCTTTCTTCGGATATAATTTTCTGTGCTTGTTTCGCAATCACCTCTGCGTTGTTTGGAGGAACTGATACTGTATGCCATTGGAAACACTTTATAATGACCACTAACACACATACAACTTAAGGTGACACAGTTCAGAGGTTTTCTTTCTTTAAAATTTTCAACACTTTAATAGCCAGAAGGATTTTCCCTATAGACAATAACACTTACTGTCTACTTGACATGATAGTACACTCACATAAACAGTAATGCACGATTATCCCATCTAAACGCAATGGTGTAACAAAAAGCCAAGAATCAAAACACACAATAAATATGGACGCTAGCGTCAAGGGAAAACTCGCGTATTGCGCTGCGAGCCTATATTACTTCTCTCCATCCAGTGATTAGAAGCTTGTTTCTGTATATCTTCCTTATTGCTGCAACATCCGACAACACTCAAGACTTGCCGACGGAAACCACTTATGGTGAGGAAAAACACAAAAAAGTTTATAAGAGAACTTAAACAATTGACCAAGAGGACAATGTGAAGGGTCTGCGATGATATGGATGCGTATGTGAACGACCAGGGAAGTTTCAGCAGCAACAGGACAATTTGGGGAATCGTCTCAAGTACGAGAGATACTGTAGCAACCGCAAGAATCGGTTTTATACTCCGCACGTCTTTTCTCGCTGCCTGCGTCTCGCGGCTTTTCCGCTGAGCACTTATGAACGCAAACGCGCTGATTACAAAAGCTGCGATTTGAAGAGCCAAAACTATTCCCTGATGAAATGTATTATATGCTGGAGCACTACTTTGTGAAAGAGCGCAATATCCCCACGGCGTAGTCGTCTCTTGCAAAGGGTATGTAGAGGCATAATAAGCAATCAAGGAAATGACACACAGTAGAACAGAAAGTAGTACAACGAGAGCGCGATTGCGACGATTGTCGAATTTGACGCGGTACCATAAAGGGGCTTGCACAGCTGACAGTCGTTCGAGTGATATGAAGAGTGAGACGATAGTGGGCCATTGAACGCCAGTTATTTGGAATAAAGTATAGAACTTCATTGCACAGCCCCACACAGTTATTGGCCTCAAATACGTTCCCTCATCAATTTCTCGCAGTCGCGCGAATCCAGAATAGGCAAAGTACATTCCGTTCAGAACACTTCCAACAGCAAGCGCGATAAAGAGAAAGCGCTCGCGCAACACTTTGTCCTTAATGAAGACGATCAAAACTAAAATATTGAGTATCACAGTGACTGCGCCCATGCCCTGATATATCGGAAACATCAGTCGCTCCGTTTTTTCAAGACTAGCGTAATAATTGCGTATATATAACGAAAAGTTATTCGTAGAATTCATGGCGGGTTTGATTTTTTTCAGCGTAATCAGAAGAAAATTTTTCAAAGTTTTCGCTTGTTGTAGCAAAGAAGCCTTCTCGGGTGCTAAGCACAAAATACACGTAGGCTCTGAAACAAGTTTACGATTTGTAAAAGTATACTTTTTGATGGAGAAAGAGTTTTCTTTCGAAGCCTCTAGGCTCTTCCTAATGATTAAGAAGTGTTATAAGTGTGCTGGGAATGCGATAAATTATCGGTCGTACAGTTAGAGATGTCAATGATGAACCATGGATTCTTTTATTTTAGATGCACAAAATTTTAGCCCAGCTTCTATGATTCCCTCGTCAAATAATCGCTTAAGAAGTTTTAGGAAATAGTTCTTCTCATCGCTGTCTTTTCTCAAATTTCCATGAGCTTAACACTTTTCCTTAAAATAGCACTATAAGAAATAGAGCGAATTTAAGATTAAGTTCTACAAGTTTTGTTATAGATTATTCATTAGTGCTCAAGAAAGTTTATCAGAGCTATTGACACCATGTTTTGACGCTTTGACTTCTCGCACATGAACTGTTCATATAAAGCATGCAGCATCGATAACAAACATCGACGAGCCATGAAATGTTTGGAGACCGTACGTACTATATCGTATTTGAAAAATTTAAGTACAGTACCTTTCAGCGCTCTAATGGTCTTGTGACGTCCTTGTGGAACAGAGAAAGTTGCCGATAAGTCTAGATTGTTCTACAAGACAGAATTCCACAAAATAGCTGTATTCGATGTCGCGTCTTGCGTTTTGGTCCATAAGCCAGCGTTTCTCTTTATAGGGCTTTCGCGTGTGAATTATTAACGCAACCAATGAGTTCAAAATATGTTCCGATTCTATTTCGAAATTCATTTCTTATAGAATGAACTCCCTTAAACAATGGAGAGCAGATTCTGAACTCGATGTCTCACGAATTTGCGTGGAATACTTGAATGCGAGGCTTGTGAAACGACCTTTATATTTTCAACAACAGGAAGGACATGCTCATTGCTCTCTTTGTTCGTTCTTTATAATCCTTGCTCTCTTAGGTAATTGAAAGTATTGCATTACATGGAACAATAAATAAACTGATTGCTGCCTAACACGATAGCAATCAACGTTATTACGTGCGAAATACCGATGGTATTTTCTAGTCCGCAAGCTATCACATCAAAGTTCTGAGTAATACCTTTCGTTACAGCAGTGGTAGGAACCAATCGCCTTTTTAGATCGAGTGAGCTCACTCGACCAAAAGTCCATTCCAAACTTTTCAGTCGGTAGGAACCAACGTTCGAGCGACCTCTTCCGAGCGAGCTCACCTCGAAAAATTTTCGAGACATCGGGCACGCCTCAAAAATATTAGAGCGACCTTGTGCAGCGAAAAATGTGCCAGATACTGTACAAATTGCACCGAATTGCACCGCATACAGGCACAAATTTACGAGACATATACACATTTCTTAGGCTTTGTAGTAGATAGCTTAGTGACACATTAGTAGATTAGAGAGCACACGTCTTAAATTGCTCTTAATGTTCAAAATGGCGGACTCAGCCCGCCACATCCATTCCGATTTCTTAATATCTTGAACATCACTGCGAAGGACCAAACGTCGTTGAATGCTCTTTCTGTTTGAAACGGTGGATTAACCCGCCATATCCATTTCGATACCTCCATTTCATGAATATCATTGAGAAACAGGTCGCTTTAATCGCGGCTCGCTCGACCTAACGATCGAGTGAGTTGGTTCCTACGAAGTGTCGTTCGACCGAGCTCGCTCGAACCGTCGGTCGAGTGAGCCCTCGTTCGACCGAGCTCACCCTAAATTTTTCGGGCGAATGGTTCCTACCGCTGCAGGAAACAAGAACATGACGAAAGGTAATGTAAACCAGATTCAAATATACGTTCTAATATTTTGTGCGTAGAAATCTGAACGGTTGCATAAACGTAGTATTACAAAAATTCGAAATTACTTGAATTCGTAGGCTTCATTCCTAATTTATCGCGCGCAGTTGAACTAGCTAGCGTTCAATAACGAGAATTCCGCGCACATCAGAGCCGAAGAATGACTGCTTAACGGGTGGACGGTAGCTTGAAATTGCCATATCTTCACTGATCTATTGATCTCAATGAAACCTGATCTTGTAAAAAGCACGGCTTTGTTTTTAATTTAGACATATAGTGAGCAAAAGACATCATATAAGAGCTTTAATATCTTGGTATCAAGTATCATCTCTAACGACATAATCCAGCAAATGCCAACTCCTGTTTCGTATCTGTGACTACAATTCGTTTATTACTTCTAGACGCAGAGCAATAGGGAAGTTTTACCCTAAATATTTTTGGTGAACAAATGGCTCAGCTGCTGTACACAGGGAAGCGTTTCAGTGATTAGCCTAGGTGTAATTTACGGAGCGAATGAGTCGCTTTATGTAAAGTAGTTTTAATAAATTATCATTGCAGTATTGGTGTTTTCAGATTTCTGAGAAACTTTTACCAGCCGGATATGTTAACGAAGCACATATAGTAAATCATAATGAGGAAGCAGACTCACAAAAGATTCCTATTCCATCAAAGGAAAAACTTTACTTTCACTTTTCCTCTGTACTGCCTTCAGTTACCTATAAAAAGCTACTTAGCGATAAATAAATTTCAGTTTAAAGTGACATAATCTGCAACCAGCTTGTCATAGGCAACTGAAAAGAATTCAGCGATACATTACGTTCCTATCTGTTAAAAGTGACCGCAATTCCCCCTTAGAAACGGAAAAGTTTAAGCCACCTTCCTGTGGCTCTAGTAAGGCGATTTGCATAAATCGTTCTTTCTCGCCCCGAATAGTACAGTTCGCAAAGGTATTATGATCTCACAGCTGGACACACTTATCTTATCGGTAGGACACAAAGCTAACTAAGTCTACTATATCGTGGGGCTAACCGGAAGAGAGACAGACAACTCGGCTTAAGTAAACCTTTCTCTTAGAGCTTCAGATAGTGATTCTTCCCTCTTTTAATCCCAGATAAGTTCAAGCACGAATTCAGTATTCCGTAGCTTCTACTGTCATTGTGCAACGTTTGTTCTCAACCCTATGTGTATTTACTTCTCTTTGCGTTGCACTGCGGCGAGATCAAAAGATTGCTTAGTGCCACTGCCGAAACAAATACTTCTTGGAACTTTGCCTTTCAATTTCCTATTTGTTAGCGAGCGATTCGTTGTAGTTGAAGATGAAGAAGCGGGAACCGGTTGCGTTTTCTTATGTCGTTTTCAGAATTCTCACGTGCTACTTCATGTAGGAAAATGTCATGGCCTTTAAGATAAGAATCGCAGCTGGAAAGTGAGAAGAAAAATAGAACTTGCGTGTATCACCCCTTCGCAAACATTTGGCAGATCACACGCAAGCTGTGAGTGGCCAATGCAATTACCAATAACGCAATGCTCATTACGCTCATCGAGTTTCGAATGAGACAGTTATCACCGTATTCGTACAAACCGCTTAAAGTGCAAAAACTGGATAAGTGCAACAATTTTTCTTGTCAGATCGAATGGCATACAGTCGAACCCGCATCATTGCAGCTTCGCGGGAACCAGCCAAAAGCTGCAATAATGCGGGTCGTGCAATGATGCGGGTTTCGAATAGTACAGAAGTAGATAATCGGAGTCAGCCAAAAGCTGCAATAATCCGGGTCGTGCAATGATCCGGGGTGCAATGATGCGGGTTCGACTGTATATCCAGTTTTGACGGTATTTACATCATTCAGAGTGCGCAAGCCATTTTGCTTATAAATCCGATAAACAAAGATGCATATCATGCCACCTTTTAATTGTATTCTCAAAAAGAAAGCAATCTCAGTTTATCTTCTCTGTTGAACAGTTGCTTACTCTTACAGTTGGTAACAGTACACTGACCTATAAAACTGTTTTCAGTTGCAGCAGAGAAAATTTAGAGAATTTGATAAATAATCGTAACTGTGCTATAGGACATCTGAAACTTGAGTAAAAAACGCAAAACGAAAAATTGGGCAAAGATAAGCGGTTAAACAAGATCAGTTTCATAGCCTAATCAATATCCACTTCAAACGTCGACAATATTTCACGTTCAAGTCTATAGTTCATAACATCATTTATACACCCGTAAACTGATCTTTTAGCATCTTTTTGTGGTAGGCCAAATGACTGATAAAGATACGATTAAAAAAATAAAGAGTAAAATATTCCTACCACTCATGGTGTAATAGTGCACCCTGCACTCTCGACTTACATTTGAACATTGAAATATATCGATCGACTATTGCTTATCAAAATAAAGTTGTATTGTTCAAGTGGAATTCGCAGTTAATGCGACATCTTACCCCGTCACCTTGTTTATTGAATATTGAAAATGGCAGGCATGCTAACTTAGTGTAAAATGATGCGAGAGGATCACTTGCGTCTCTGTCAAAGTTAATCGAATATCACAAATCGTGAGAAGCCTCCATAATTAGCAGAAATAAGCTTCGCTCCTATTTAAGCTGCCGCCTTTCCTTAAAATTTTCACTCTTTTGAATGGATTCAATATGATCCATGTTGTTCAGTTTGTCGCACTCTTAGGTTGGCTTTCAACCACAAACCACAAAGAGAGTTGGGTTGTTCTAAAATTGCGTTCATTTTGCTTCTGATTGATTCAGTGGCATACAAAGGTGCCGAAGATTCAAAGATAGAAAGGTTATGCTTCAATCAGCTTCACTTCCTCAGTCATTGTTATGCTAACAGATTAAGCCGTTACCGATCGGGACGCAGTTCGGTGGCTTTGCGGTTACGATGGCACTTTTCTTTTTGTTCGGTATTTTTTTCACTTTCTCAAGGATGAGTATTTACTTTTAAAAGCAGCAATGGTGGGGCGTCGCTGCCTGAAGTAATCACCTTTTACTCTTATTTGGGCCACTCCGATTTTCTGAAATGAGTTTTCATTAAGATTGGGAGTTCTCAATCACAGTAGAAACCTAAACGCTGAAGATATTGTACACTCTAACATACAAATATTAGCGGTATTTGTTAGTTTTCCATGGCTTAAATATATAGCGATAAATCCATGCTTACCTTCGTACTTTCGTCGCCTGAATCAGTTGCGATGTAATTTACAGTCTTAAACCTCCTCTCTTCATCAACGCAGTCTTGTTTGCTCGCTGTTACTACTGGATGTAATATTAAAAAATGCGCTTCGCTGTCCTTTATATAGTGCAATAAACTTATTCATGTGTACAACTGATAAGCAGAACTGAGACCTTGACTCATAAAAGTACCTTTGAGTCATTCAGTCACTCCTACTCATGTGCAGCAAAGATTATAAAAGAGCGCAATTGTGAATACCCTGCCAAACATAAAATAGCTCTTATAGCGTATTAAAATATTAGCTGAATCATGATGTCAGAAAGTATGTGGGATTGCTCACGAAAGGTTGTTTTCCTTAACGCACCATTATTTAGAAGTCATGTGGCGAGCTTAAAGAGTAATAAACTTCGGACGTTGACCTTCTATATCTATCACTCGTTTCTTCCTTCCTCGGCTACAATTTTTCTGTTCTTTTCTGTGGTCATCACTGAGCTGTTAGGATAAGCAGTTAGTGTATGCCATTCAAAATACATGAAATACTAATGCTCTAGGCACTCAAGATAACGCTGTTTGAAGATTTCCATTCTCTGAAATGTTCCCAATTTTATTAAACTGCAGAATTTCCTAAGGAGAGTTATAAGCGCTATCCATTTTACATTAAAGTACAAAAACATAATCAATGACCCACGATAATCCCAACGAAACGCAATCGTGTAACAAAAAACCAAGAATCACAACACACACTACTACGCACATCAACGTGAAGTAAACAATCGCGGATTACGCAGCGAATCAATATTACTTCTTTCCATCCAGTGATTAGTAGCTGGCTTCAATATATTTTTCTTGTTGCCGCAATATCCGAAAATACTCAAAACTTGTCGACGGAAACCACTCATGGTGAGGAGAAACACAACAAAGTTTATAAGAGAACTAAAACAGTTTAACAAGAGGACAATATGAAGGGTCTGCAATGAGACGCTTGCGTATGTGAATGACCAGGGAAGTTTCAGAAGCAGCAGGAAAATTTGGGGAATTGTCTCAAGTACGAGAGATACTGCAGAGACCGCAAGAATCGGTTTAATATTTTGTACGTCTTTTCTCATTGCCTGCGTTTGACGGCTTTTCCGCTGAGCACTTATAAACGCAAACGCGCTGATTAAAAAAGCTGCGATTTGAACAACTAAAACGATTGCCTGATGGAAGGTGTTATATGCAGGAGTACTACTTTGCGTCAGAGCGCAATACCCCCATGACAAAGTTCTCTCTTGCAAGGGGTATGTGGAGGCATAATAAGCAATCAAAGAAATAACACACAGAAAAATAGAAAGGAGTACAATGAGAGCGTGATTGCGACGATTGTCGTATTTGACGCGGTACCATAAAGGAGCTTGCACAGCTGACAGTCGTTCGAGTGAAATGAAGAGTGAGACGACAGTGGGCCATTGAACGCCAGTTATTTGGAATAAAGTATAAAACTTCATTGCGCAGTCCCACGTGGAAACTGTCTTCAAATACGTTCCCTCATTCATTTCTCGCAGTCGCGCTAATCCAGAGTAAGCAAAGTACACTCCATTCAGAACACTTGCCATAGCAAGCGCGATAAAGAGAAAGCGTTCGCGCAACAATTTGTTCTTAATGAATACAATCAAAACTAAAATATTGAGTATCACAGTGACTGCGCCCATGCCCTGATATATAGGAAACATCAAGCGTTCTGTACCCTCAAAGCGGGCGAAAGTATTGAACAACGAAGAATTATTCGAAGAATTCATGATGTATAAGATATTAGTTATAGAGTATCCAAATGAAGTTTCAAAATCTTTTGCTTGCTGTAGCGAGGAAGCGTTCACACTTTTCGAGTGATAAACAAAACAAGTATAATGGCCCTGAAACAATTATACGGTTTGTTAAGTTATTCCTTATTGTCCAAGGCATATTTTGTTAACAAAACATATGGACTCTCACTCTATTTATCGCATTCCTAAATCATTATTAAGAGTTCAATGAACAATTCATTGCACACTATATGATCTCGACGATAAATAATGGATCTTTTGTTTTCAAACCATCGTTTCTTAACATTACTGTACTTGTATGAATGATTTATGATCACTTAAACTAATGATCGCGTTAGAAATAATAGGAAACAGCAAGAGCTATTGCTGAAGGTTCTCAGATTTCCATGAACCCAGCGATTTTCTTTGAAGGAACTTTTTGGGGGATATATCAAATTAAATAAATTGTTTTATTAATGTTGTTTCAAGTAATGTTCTATTACTATTTGAAAACGGCAATCAGAGTAACTGTAAGCATAGTTTAATATACTGATTATTCTCACTATAATCGCCCATATTGAGCATGTAGCAGCAACAAAGAAAAGTAATGGGTCATGAAATTTTATAAAAGAAAATGTATTTTACCGTATTTGAAAATACAAGTACTGTACCTTTAAACACTCTTGAGTTCTTGTGCTGTCTTTGTCGAACAGAGAAAAACGCATATATGGTTGAATTATTCTGCAATGACAGAATTTCACAATAAACTGTAGTCGATGTCGAGTATTGCGTTTTGGTCCATAAGCCAGCTTATCTCTTTATAAAGCTTTCGAGTGTGAATTACTGACGCAACCAAGGAGTTCAAATTATCTTCCCACTCTATTTCGAAATTCATTTTCCTATGGAATTAATTCCTTACAACAATGGAAAGCGGATTTTGAACTCGATGTCTCACGATGTTGCGTGAAATAGTGAAATGCGAGGCGTGTGAAACGACCTTTATATTTTCAGCAACAGGTAGGACGTGTTTACTGTTCCCAAAGTTCGTTCTCTACAATCTTTGCTCTTCTGAGTAGGGTAAAACCGCCTAAGTCCGGACATCAAGCTTTTTCGAGTCCAAATCTCAAAATAATTTTTAAGTTGCGCGACAACATTGTTCATTAACTATTTCTTAGCAACTTTGTCGCGCAACTTAAAAATTATTTTGAGATTTGGACTCAAAAAACCTCGGTGTCCGGACTTAGGCGGTTTTACCCTAACTGAAAGTAATGAATTAGCTGGAACAACAGATAAATAGATTGGCGTCTTACACGAGAGCAAATAACAGAAACCAATCAACACTGATACGTGCAAAACATAGAAAATAGTTTTCGACTTACAAGATATTACATCAAAGTTGAAAATACCATATTCCTTCTAAAAAGCACTATGGGCGAGTTCTTTTAACTGAGGCTTGAGGGGCCATTATTTGTGGAGGGCGAGTATAACATGAAATAGGGGAATACCTGTCAATTCATAAAACAAGAACAGGAAGAGCGAAAGTTCAAACTGAAGACGAGAGTGCTTTTTAGTTTTTGTACAGAAAGCTCAATGATAGTACTTACTAGTAAAATTAATATGAGAAATTCACGGAATTCGTAGGCATCATTCATTGGCTAACTCGTGCAGTTGGCCTTGCTTTCGTTAAATTTAGGGAGCCAACGCGCATCAGAGCTGAACGATGACTAGAGAACGGTACGATGATAACTATATATTGTCATACCATCACTAATCTATCGATCCGACTAATATAATGTTAAAAGTACGTATTCGATTTCAATTTAGAAACATTCTGAACGAAATACATCAAATTTGAGCTTTAATAGTTTGGTATCAAGTATCATCTCTGACGACACTATCCATCCTTTGATAACTCACGTTCCGTATCGATGGATAAGATTAGTACATTAATTTCAGACCCAGAGCATTTGGGAAGTGTTGCATACAAGTTCTTTGGTGAACAAATGGCTATGTTACTGTACACAGACAGCTTTTCAGTGATTAGTCAAGGCGTAATTCACGAAACGAATGGCACCTTCAAACAACATTGTTTAAAAGAATTTTGATATAATTTATGGAGTTAACAGGCTTGAACGAATTGTGTCACCCTGACACGATAAGAAGTATATATCGGAGCCAACTGTGAAAACAGAAACACACAAATAGAGAGTGGGATACTTGTGTTTTTAGCGGCTGGAATCATGGAGGGCGCGGACACAGCTGGCATGAGTGAATCATGATTATTTAATTCTTTCCCCAATTTCACAAGCACTGTTTAGTAGAGGACGTGATTGTACTTGCATTACTTCAAAATTGTTTCAAATAATTCTGTAACTTGATCATCTTTCATTGCAGATCATTCAAGGGGCTAAAGCTACTGCAATTATCAACTACAATAAATGAAGTTTTACTATTGTTTGACTCTCTGTATTTAATATAATTTAAAATGATAATTATGCTTGTAGCTCGTTTTGTTTTATGGCTTTCATACATTGCGGAAGGCTCTATGCCTATCATTGCATTTTCGTCACCTGAATCAGTTGCGATGTAATTGTAGTCTTAAATCTCCTTTCTTAATCAACGTCGTCTTGTTTGCTCGCTGCTGTTCTTGAATGTTAGTGTAAATAATGCATGTAACTGTCTATTATATCTTACAGTAAACTTAAATATGTGAAGGGTTAGTAGAATCAACTGAGACTATGACTAATTGTAGTAAAATAAAATCACCCCGTCATGCTTGCTCGCCTGCAGCAGAGATTGTCGACGAGCACGATTCTGAAAACCCCCATCAAACAGAAAACAGGCCTATCCTTTCGTTTACTGAAACACTTGCTGAATCATAATGCCCGGAGGTATGAGGTTGCTTACGGAAAGTGGCTTTTCGATCCATTATCAAGCAGTCATATGACAAGCTCAGCGAGTATAATACTTCGAACGTTGACCTTATATATTCATCACTTTTTCTTTCCTTTTTGTCGCGGTGATCGACATAAGAAATTGAGTATGATGAGTGGTTCCGTGGATTTGATTAGAAAAGAAATTTATTCCGGTTAACATACGTAATACTAAGTCAGCAATTGGTTCACAAACGGTTTCGCACTTGTCTTCTCTCGCTCTCCATTTCAATCTGATTTATTCCCTCTCCGATCTTGCGTCGTCGTTCGTGCGTGGCCGTTCTAGTCTAAACATAATAAAAAAACTCGAATGAGCGTTGGGTTTAAACTATCTAACAAAAACAAAGGTTATCGCGGGAATTCGCGACACTTCTTTCTTCGCATATAATTTTACATTATTTTTTCCGATCATCCCCAAGCTGTGAGGAGGTGAAGTTAGCGTTTGCCATGTAAAGTGCTTTATAGCCAACATTAACCCTCAAAAGTCTCAAGGGGACACTATTTAGTGATTTAATTTTTTAACATATTCGATAATTTTAATAGCCAGCATCTATGCTTTAGATTATTATTGCACGCTCTGCACTTCAGATCTGAGCACGTTGGTACAATCAATGCTATGCGATTATTGCTAAGAAACGGAATTGCATAACAAAATTCAAGTACCGTAATACACAATGCACATGAGCGTTACAGTAAAGGAAATACTCGCCGATTTCGTATCGAGCCATTATCGCTTCTCTCTATGCTGAGATTAGAAGCTGGCTTTAGTATATTTATCTTATTGGTACGAAGTCCAATAACACTGAAGACTTGTCGACGGAATCTACTCATCGTAAGGAAAAACACAAAAAAGTTTAGAAGAGAACTGAAACAGCTGACCATGAGAACAATGTGAAGTGTCTGCGGTGAGACAGCACGATATGTGAACGTTCCGCGAAGTTTCGTCAACAGCAGGACAATTTGGGGAATCGTCTCAAGTACGAATGATACTGTAGCAACCGCAAGAATAGGTCTTATATTTAGCGCATCTTTCCTCATTGACTGCACCTCGCGACTTTTTCGCTGAGCGCTTATAAACGCAGACGCGCTGATTACAAAAGCTGCGATTTGAAGAGCTAAAACGACTGCCTGATGAAATGTGTTATATGCTGGAGTACTACTATACGTCAGTGCGCAATACCCCCACGGTGTAGTCATCTCTTGCAAAGGGTATGTGGAGGCATAATAAGCAATCAAAGAAATAAAGCACAAAAGAACAGAAAGAAGTACACTGAGAGCGCGATTGCGACGATTGTCGTATTTGACGCGGTACCACAAAGGAGCTTGCACAGCTGATAGTCGTTCGAGAGAAATGAAGAATGAGACGAAAGTAGGCCACTGAGTGCCAATGATTTGAAAAAATGAATAAAACTTCATTGCGCAACCCCAAATAGTAATTGGCCTCAAATATGTTCCTTCATTCATTTCTCGCAGTCGCGCGAATCCGGAGTAAGCAAAGTACATTCCATTCAGAATACTTCCAATAGCATACGCAATAAAGAGAAAGCGTTTGCGCAACAATTTGTCCTTAATGAAAATAATGAAAATTAACAGATTGAGTATCATAGAGACCGCACCAATCCACTGATATATCGGAAACATTAGCTGCTCCGTTCCTTCAAGACTGGTGTAATAACTGCTTAAAAACAACGAAAAGTTATTCGAAGAATTCATGGTGTATTAACAAGATTCCAATCAGAGAGCAGTCAGAAGGAGTAAGAAAAGGTTTCCATTTGATGTAGCGCGGAAGCGTTTACACTTCCCAAGTGATAAGCGCAAGGAAGCTCGATGATCCTGAAACAAGTTTAAAGCTTGTACAATTATTTCCTGCTGATCGAGATTGAAATTTCTTGTCATAACTTATAAGCTTTTTCTAGTGATTAAGAAGTGTCATAAATGTGTTGCGAATTCAAAAAATAATCGGTCATATAGTTATGTAATGTCGATGCTAAATCATAGATCCTTTTGTTTTCAATGCACAAAATTGTAACGAAGCTTTTATGATCTTCTCTACGAATCGTCGCGTAAGAAGTTTTAAGAAGTAGCCATTTTCGTTACTGCCGTTTCTCAAGCGTCATTCAACGTAAAGATATAAACTGAAGGAGCGTTTTGGGGAATCTAGCAGACTTAAGCTAGAGTTCTGTTAATTTTGCTACATATTATCGATAATTGTTCAAGAATGGTTCTTACAGTGACTGATATCACATTCTGACTATTTGCACAATAGTTGCCATATCAAGCGTGTAGCGCCGAAAATGAAACTAAACGAGCCCTGAAATCTTATGAGCCGAAATGTATTCTTTTCTATCTGAAAATTTCAGTACAGTACCTTTTAATGCTCTAGAGAACTTGTGTCGTCCTTGTCGAACAGAGAAAGACTCCACTAAGACTGAATCGTTCTATCTGCGCATATTTCCACAGAAGATACTTCATTCGATGTTGAGTATCATACGTAGGTTCATACACTAGTCTATCTCTCCATAAAGCGTGTTTTTAATTACTAACGCTTTTAATGTGTTAAAAATACTCTCCTTTTCAGTTTCGAAATTCATTTCCTATAGAATGTACTTCGTAAAACAATGACATCAGATTTCGAACGCGATATGTGACGGCTTTGCGCGCAATCTGTGAATATAAAATGGGTGAAAGGACCTGCTATTGTCAACAGCAGGCCGTACATGTTCATTGCTCCCAAAGTTCGTTCTTTATAATTCTTGCTCTCTAAAGTAATTGAAAGTAATGAATTAGATGTCGCAACAGCTAAAAGGATTGGTGCCTTACACAATAGCGATCAACGCTGTCATGTGCAAAATATAGATGACATTTTCTAGTCCGCAAGCTAATACATCAAAGTAATACATCAAAGTTCTCAACAATACCTGTCGTTTCACAAAGCAGATACATGACTAGCCGTAGTCTAAACAAGAGACGAAAGTGTGAGCCGTGATTTTCTGCGCAGAAATCTGCGTGGTAAAACAAATGTAGTATAATAAACTGAGAAATTTCTAGAATTCATAGGTTATCTCACGCAGTTGGCGTTGCTGGCATTCAGTTACTAGAAGTCAGCGCTCCTAACAGCTGATGGATAACTGCAAAACGTTTATAAGGACCTTATAAGATCTCATATCGATATATTTTGCAGTCTTTTTTAGGATGTATTATTTTTATAATTTTTGAAGATCTTACCTTGGAGATTTCTGGAATCATACTTTTGGAAATAGAGTATTAACATTACTGCCAAACATAAATTAAGAGATTAAAATCCAGCTTAATTGATATTTTCTGAATATCACCGAAACACCATTCAAATTTAACTTCTTCTGTAAAAATTTCCAGCCGCAAGTAATATCTGTGTCAAATGGGAAACTGTAAATCCACTATACTGACGACGCAAACGCTCGCAAAACCTGAGTCTATTCGAAACAAGCTGGTGAATAGCTCGCAGGATACGATACTAAGCGCAATTTGAACTTTATTTAGACACTTTTAATTTAATGCTGAAGGAGGATTTCAATTCTTATAAACTTTAGCACAGGATAATCTTAAAATAAAGAAACTGAACAGAAGCATATCGTGTTTTTTACGAAAATTTCGCCAGCTCATGCTTTCAGCGAAGCTTCACCCATTGTTTTCTGACAAAAGACGCTACTTGCACTTGTGCTGCATTGCAACAGAGGATCAGTTGCCTTGCAACACACAACACCTTTCGTTCCGATGTGATGGATTTATTATTCAAATTCGGTTCCGATTTCAGTTCTTCTGATACAACGATATCGTGAATAAAATTACGATAACAATGCTTGTCCTGAAATAGTACGCTATGAAATGCTCCAGTGTTATTGTCATTGGAAAATATAATGTTATACTTACTCTTTAAATATTTTTATGTTCATAGTAACATGCGAAGGAGATAACATTTGTTGGTAAAAATTATTACTGAATATTTATAGGAGGGTAATCATATGACGGAAAAAATCTTTCAGTACCACAGTCTTTTGCGCAGTCTAGTAAAACATTTTTGCTTTACATTGAATGATCCTCATTTTCAACAAAAAGTGTCATTGTTCATTAAATTTTACAGTAAGTTTATATATTAGTACGGCAGGTTAAAAATTTAGACTAAGACTAACTGCAAAGCTTTAAATAATCCAGTTACTCATCCTCGTCTACAGCAAAGATTATCGCAGAAACCTCTACAAATTGACTCATCAAACAAAATATAGCTCTTTCCTGTAATTTAATCATATGTAAGCTGAATCATTCTGTTCGCAAATATGTAGGCGTGTTTGCGGATAGTGACTTTTCTTAACAATCCATTATCAAGCAATCGCATAACAAGCTCAACGAGTATTACACTTTGAACTGTGACCTTATAAATTCACCACTTTTTCCTTCTTTTTTTCAGATATAATTCTTCAGTGCTTTTTTCGCAATCATCTCAGCGTTGTTAGGAGGAACTGATACTTTATGCCTTTGAAAACACTTAATAATGACCACTAACACACACATACTACTTAAGGTGACACAGTTCAGAAGTTTCCTTTCTTTTAAACATTTCAGAATTTTAATACCCAGAGGGATTTTCCCTAAAGACAGTAATACTAACTGTCTACTTGACATGATATTACACTCACATAATCAATGATGCGCGATAACCCCAACGAAACGCAATCGTTTAACAAAAAGCCAAGAATCAGGGGCCGGTTTCTCGAAACGCCGGGAAGGGGCAGGGTGTACCCGGGGTACGCGTACCCTGTACCCGGGTTTCTCGAAACATTTTTGCGCCGGGTACGGCTTCCCCGGGAAGGCTCGGGAAGGCCGCAAGCTACCCTTGCTCGGAGCTGTGGTAGCGTCGGCCGGGAAGTAAGTTTTAAAGGTTGTAAGTAGATTTTTTGACGGAAATGAATGTTTTTATTGAATCCTATGATATTTTTTATGTTTTGGCTAAGCTTTGTTGAATTTGGCGTGGTACTTAGTAAAATCGAGGATGATTTTAAATCGGCTCATTAAATCGGCTTGTTTTTTAAATAACTTTGCATAGACTAAACTGATTTCGATAATTTTGGGTTTATTACAACCACCGCGCTCTAAGAATTGTTTCTGGCATAAAAAATTGATGACCCATAATCAAGTAGGTACCCCTTATTTTAGGGGTACCACTTTACCGAAAACCTTCCATAATGGTTTTTTGGGGTCTGCTTTGAACTTTGAATGACACGAAAACAAAATCGTTAAAATTTACCCCTAAAATTAGGGTGTGCCTGTTTGATTATGGGTCATATGTTTTTTTATGCCAGAAACAATTCTTAGAGCGCGC
>NIUQ01002242.1:0-23592 GCA_002796945.1 Plectus sambesii
GAAAACTTTTGTAAAAAAATCCGACATCATTTTCGGAAGTTTTACCCTATAGTACCCTAGCATGCCAAATTTCAGCAAAATCCGAACACTTTTTGCCCATTGTGCCAAGGCTCTAAACAAATTTCTCGATGCTTAGAAAAAGCGGATCTTAAGACCTCTGAACTAGATTTCAGTAACGCTTACAATCACGAAAATCTGGTATCAGTTTTGCTCAATTATCTTTTATTAGCAACAATATTGCTCCTGTTGGAAGTTATTTTAAATAAGCATAACATATCCAGCTGTATGGACTTAACTGATTTTACCTTAACTGATGTTCTCTGATATGTGGGCTATGGCTTGGAGATGGGACACAATTTATCCTGGTGGGGTTAGTCTAGCAGTCTTCTGACTCAGGCTGCGCTGAGCCGTGAGTCTTAGGAAACAGTTTGGGCGAAGTGGTTACTGTAGGCGCCTCGTAAACAATAGGCAGGGTATTTACCGTAGGCAAAGTTTCAACGAGCTCAGAGTTTCAGTATAGGTTCTATATTCAAGAAAGCGGCCGTTCAATGAGGATGTAGAAGATACACTGGTTTTCACACTCTCACACTCAAGTAGCATTCCTATTCAAGCAAAACTGTACAAGAAAGTAAGAACAGGTTCGAATCTCTGTTTACTATGAAAACCAAAGATTATTAAACTAGCTCACATCATCTCCTCCATCCAAACCCAAAATACACCTCTGTGAAGAATTTGCCTCAAACATTAATAATGCAACAGCTATCAATCTGCTAAGACATGTACCGTACCCTAGGCTCACTGCATACATAAAAACTGAGGAGTCGCCAATTCCAATGATTTGATAGTGCATTCCCTCGATCAAGCAGCAACGCTCCTGCCGTGAGGCAACCTCTCACCCCTCACTACCTCCATTACTTCTTCATCGAACAGGCCAATTTAATTTTCTGCACTTTACGAACAGCAATAATACGAACATGACGTCGCGGCGCAAACATCGCACTGCTTTCCATAGCAGTTAGAAGGGCAGTTCGTTTTGCACTGGAAAGTGCTGGAATCGTATGATGCAGGCTCGCAGGTGGCGCCGTTTTGGCAAGGATTAGGCGAACATGGATCTGCAATTGTTCATACTTTCTTCGTCGATAAACAGTGAATAAGTTTTTCAAGTTGTGAAAGATTAAGATCAATTAAGATGTTCAACTATGTAGTTATACTATAACTAATCTTTAACATGTCCAGAGGAAATGCTAACGATTAAAACGGAATGTGGCTGTATTAGCGCTAAATTTGGCGCGAAGAAGCAGTGTATTTTGCTTACCTGCATGAACGGTTTTTAGAAGAGTAAAGATGGTCATCAGAATTGCATTCCGCCACATTGTCTCAGCTGGTTCGATAGTTCCTTAACAATTTTCTTTTATCCTTCACGAAATTGCAACTGCTCTGCAAATCCAAACTGCTCTTGATCAAGAGCACAAACGCCCAGCAGTTTCAAAAGTGTTTTGCACAGCTACGAACAAAGCTGGCAATGTATGCTCACTGCATTTTGCATTCACTGCGCAAACAAAGTGAATCATTGATTAGATATACGTCATCAATGGCTCTAAATTGTAAAGCCTCACGCAAATTCCAGAGCAACAAATCAATGTTCATTGCGCATCACCTAGCACACAGCGTTAATTTACCATTGTTCAAGCAGTGGAGGGACGTCTTGTATAGGGTCATGAATGCGTATGAATTTGCAAAACACAAGCTAACTTCCGGCTGTGGCAACTGGTGTCCTTGAACAAAGACAAGATCAGGCTCGCCAGTAGCACAAAATCAAAGCTCTGTTATTTGTTGTAATGCTCATTGCCCATTGTCAGCGAACTATATTGTTCAATATGAATCCGCTGAAGGCGACTTCTGTAGAGAGCAGGACGAGAGGCTCTAAGAGTGGTCTTATGACAGCACTGGTAGGGGCGGTATATGTATGGTGGCAGAGTCGCGACAGACACTTGCATTGTATATTGTAAAATTTAAAAACAAGGCATTGTAAATTTCAACCGGTGTCTAGCTAATGTAAGCAACATGAGTTACTATCATTTCTCATCATAAGCGTGCAATCAGCTGTGCTCTCCTTTAGTCTCAGGTGACTATTACACTCCCTTTTAGAACGAGATATACTGATCAGTTCCGCTCAGAGGTTGCCGTCCGGGATATGAGAAGGGTGCGCACTTTACCCCGGTGGCGACCGATGCCCACCTCTGGCTTCGCTATACAATTTTTCATGCGGAATGTACAGGGATCACTTTTATCGTCAAATGAATTATTGTGTCATAGTTGAGTAAGATATCATGGGTCCCTGGTTTAAATCGATCATATTTTGATGTTCTCGTGTCACTGTTGAAGAAATTTTGTTAAACTTGCTTGCCTAAGATTTTGTATCATCAAATGTTTTCTTAAATGTTTAATTCAATTATACGATATCGTTTATATAACTAGGATCAGGTTATTGTCTATTCAACATAAATGTACAACACAGAGCAATGAGCAACAAACGGTTCCTAACAACACTTACTGGATACAATACAAAATTACGTCACATCATGGATGCATCGAGCAATATTGCAATAACATGAACTTTAGACATACAAGTGGTAACTTATAGTTAATCCCTGATTTTTTCGCTCAGATTAATCGATAGCCCTATCCAATCTAGCAGGTAGCAGGCTTTTTACAATCGACGACATCAGCGAGACAAATCACTCCAAAGTGGATTAACTCCTATTGTTCTATAGAATATGAATCGGAAAGATAGGAGAAGAACATGAGAGAGGAATTCTGCGAGTATCGATGAACGACCACCTCGGGCGCCGCCGTTACAGTATGCATTACATCGTTAAACATTGAATGGCGCAAGATTCACTTATGTGCATGGAATTTTCAAAATTTGTTCTTAACTCTGAAAAATTGTATTCTAATTCTTTTTTGGCAGACTATCGCGATAGAGAACAATTGAGAATATTTAGACACAGAGAGAATACTCTTCTTTAGCGAACTTGATCATTAGGCCACACTTCGATAATATTTGAAGTGAAAAATTGTTCATACTGCTCCTCGAGAGTGTCGATGGCGTCTTGAAGTTGTCTTTGAGTTTTTCCTCCGAGTCTTGAGATATTTCTTAGAAAATGTTTTGCTTTTTGAAGACACTTTGTGCATTATAAGGCACTTCATATCCACTTTTGACCATATTGTCAACTTCGTGTTTTGAAATGTTTCTTGTATCTCGACCTGGCAGGTACGAATTTTCATTGACCAATACGTGCCCACAAACTGCCGTATCTTTCAGCCCCGTTGGCGGCTTCAGTATCGTCGCTGTGTAGCCAACATGCGGTCCAAGCGGTCCGGCGCCTTGATTGCGTCCCGGATTGTCAATGTTGATTTCGACTCTGAACCTGTAGACAACTTCTTTGTTGCCCGCTTTGAACTTCACTTCATGTTCGGCTGCCATGTCTACCGGAAAGAGCTCACAGTCGTCGCTGCCAATCTTTTCTGTATTTAATTTTGCAAATGTCGTTACTTGGAATTTGTCGGCGGATAGTGGCTGCTGAGCTTTTCTTACTTCGTCTCTTATTCCCAGCTTTTCATACAATTCATCTAGCGCCTTATTGCTCAAATCCAGCGCGTCTTTGCATGCCGTTGCCAGTTGTTCGCTTTTCTCGTCGTTTGTCAGTTCTCTTCCATTTAGCACTACGCGATTGTCTTTGTCTACCGCACCATTATATGGGTACCGAGCGTGGACGCATTTGGATTCCGCTTCGGCTGCGCTATTCAAAGGGTTTAGCGGCCTTGGCGACCCTCCGCTTCGACTTCTGCTTCTTTCTCGATTTCCACCATACATTCCCTTAGAAATTGCAAAATCATGGAACCCTTTTTCAATTGTTTCTTGCAGCAATTTATCTGTTTCGATGCAATCAGCGATTAGTCCACGAAAACCATCCTTTGTGATGTTGCTGAATAGGTCTGGATGTTTCTCTGCGAGCGCTTCAAAGAAGCAATCGTAACCAGTACTTGGCGTGTTTAAGATGTTCGCTTCGCCCGCCAATGTGAAGTGCCCGTCTTTTACTTCGAGCGGAATGACTGTAGCGCAGTCAACGTTGCCGCAAACAATTCTCTGGCTAATCCCGTTTTCTCCTTTGATCTCTAAAATGACGCCGGCATTGGGGTTTCCTGTTTCTTGTAGATACTTTGTCAAAGTGATTGCAAACGCTTTTGCACAAACCATATCCATTGGACCGCCTTCTCGAATAATCGCCGCAAAAAGCTTCGGGCTACGAACTTTTCGCAAAAGTTTGTAAAGCTTTTGGTGGTATTCCTTTGTGATTTGCTCGGTAGCGGATGTGTCGCCAGAATTTTTAGCTTCGTTCAGACGTTCATGTTGTTCTTTTTGCAAGCGTTCAAATTCGTCAAATTGTAGTTCGGTCTTGAAATCGCTATAAGCATATTTGATCTGTCGACCGACAAAGTTGAGAAGTTCTCTAGCGCCATGGTGAAGAATTGGAGCGACAATCTTTTGAGCGATTAGTTGGCCGCTACGCTGCTTAAGCGTTTGTCGCCATTCATCGACTAGCTCATCTCGGAACGTCTCATAGGCTACGCTGTCTTTTTGAACAGTTCCACGTGCCTTTGACGTAATCTTTAGTTCTTCTTTGATTGCTTTGTCCAAGTTGTCGAGAAAATTGATCGTCAACATTGCGATTTCATTCACATTGGCAGTGCGTTTCGACCAAATCACTACTTTTCCCAGTCGCTTTGTCCATATAGCGAGCGAGTTGGCTGGGATGTTGTCTTGCCTGTTCTTTTCGAGAGCACTCCTTAGGCCTTGAACGAAACTGTTGCCAACGCGAAAGAAGAACGCCGCGTGCTCTTCGATAAAGTTCTTGTTGTTGAGTGCTTCTCGCGTCAACTTTTGTATGAGCTGTCGTCCTTTTTGACTTCCGACTTCGGTGTAAACAGTACGCAGAGTGGAGGCGATGTCGTGTTCTGTCACTTTCTGATCAATCTCTGCCAACAGTGTGCTCGAAATACCTTCGCAGAATGAGCGCAAATGATTTTCAACAAATCGTTCAACTTCATTTGCCGCAAATCCAAACGTAACGCCCTTTAGAGTGTTTAAGCCGACGTCTCTACCGAAATGCTTCAATAGTCTCGTCCAGCCAACTTTATTTTTGAGGGCCCACCCGGCAAGTTTTGTCATATCGTTGCCGCCTGTTTCAAAGCCAGCCTCGATGATTTTCCTAGCGTATCTTGATACTTGCGCCCCTCGCGACAAAAATGCACCAATGCCGGCCGTCGCTATCGTGAATGCGACACTCCATATTTTGTGTTCAGCATAGGCTTTCCAGCTAAAGTATCCCGAACGCATTGCTCCTGCCGCAAACATTAAATCGCCTATTCCTTCGGCAACGAATCCCGCTCCCACATGTGTCATTGTTCCAGCTGAACATATCGTGATAACAAAGCCAGCAATTATTTGTAATAATCCTAAGGCAGCTACAACTCCCGTATTCCATAGCATTGCTGTTGTCCATTTCTTCTCCTCCAATCTTATCAAATAGTCCATGCCGTTCAGTGTTAGAACGTTGATCTCGTCAATGAGTCCAAAAGCGTTTTGGTTAAGGACGTCAACAATTGACTCAAGGCTTCCGTCTGGCACTTCTACTGTCTTCAATGTGCCCTTTAGGTGCTCCATGGTCGCTGCTAGACTTTGATACGACTCTTTTCGTCGTAGTCTGAGTTGGCATTTGAGAAGTCCTCGTATTGTTTCGTTGAGAACGTCGCAATCTTGCAGACGGACATTTATCTTTTCACTAGCAATCACAGCATGTTTTTCTGTGGAAGCTCTCATTAGAGAGCCTTTCACAAAGAGGTGCTCAATAATTTTGTCGATCTTTGCGGCCTTCACTTGGGGCATTCCGTCGGAAAGTATTCCCTTTATTTTATCGATGGCAATATGTTCGTCATAAATACTTTTTATTGTTTCTTCAATATCTTTTGAGTTTTTGTTTACGTTTACTGCTTTGATGACTTTGTTGTCAACGAGATCCCAGAAAACGCTTTGATGCGGTTTGTAAATGAGCGGCACTTTGAGATGTGTCGACTTTTCGTGTATTTGTCGTTCGAGACGCATTAGTGCGCGCCTATAGCTGAAGCGCAGCATTAGAACGCACTTTGTAGCATCTTCATAAATTGGGCATTCGGGTAGACGGACGTCTATTATTTGGCCAACCAAACGATAGACCTTTGGGTTTTTAGTGTCTGTTTCGAGTATTTGGCCTTTGACTAGCGCTTTTAAAATTTCATGTGCTTCTTTTTCGTCAATATATTCATTGAGAAAGTCATTCGCTGTTACAGAATCGAACTTTTCAAAGTACTTGATCTTTGTCTTTGTGATATCTACGTTTGCTTTCTTTGTATTTTTGATAATGCCATTCTTCTTAAGAGCCTCATAAAGGTGCGCATTTGCTGTCGTTTTGAACGCATTTTTGTGGTAGATTCGTGTTGTTTCGCTTAGCTGCTGAAGTTGCTCGACGTTCAGATAGACTGTTGTTAATTCTTTTTCGAGCGCTTCGAGGAATTCTGTCCTGTCGACCGGTTTTGGAAGATCGTCGTCCTGGATTGAGGAAAATGCTTCTTTCAGTTTTTCTTCATCAAGAAGGACAAATTTTGTTTCGTTCAAGAATATTCCTGCTTTCAGCGCTTCCCGCCAAAATTCACTCTTGTTTGGTAGGACTATGCTTTTTGTGATGTCTTTCACAAAAGCTCGCTCATCAATAAAACGCCTTTGATATCCGTTAACCACATTTTGTAATATTATAATGTCAATTCCATAATCGTGGCTAATCTTTTTCAAATTCTTAGACGAAATATTTTTCTTCACTCGCGCTCTTTGAATAACTTTCTCGACATTTTCAAGCGTTTTGTACGCCTCGTTCGCCATTTCATCGTCGATGGCGAGACTTTGGAGGGATTCGGCCATTACGGACGGTCCGAGAATATCGTCAATTGATTGAACGAAATGAACAAACATTTCACGCATCTTCTTCTTTTGTGTGTCATAGGCATTGATTTGAATAATGCCGTTGGTTATAAAGTTCTCTCTGAGTTTGTTGACAACTGCTGACGATTGGAGCGCTTCGTTGTTTTGCATTTCGAAGAGTTTTTGCGCCTCTCGTAGTTCGAATTTGAAAATCTTTTGCGCTTCCTTGCGTTCAGTAGCTTTTTCCCAGTCGTAGGCCTTCAATAGAGCAAAAGCTTTGTAATAGTGCGCTGCTTCCGAAAAAACTGGCTCTTCTTTGATGACGTCATCAAATATTTGGATTGCTCGCTTTTTGTCGTCTTTGTCTTTTGAATGTGCGGCTAAATGTCGGGCGTATTTTACGGCATGATAGGGATAGCCTTGGTACCAGTTGTCGTCATTGAGCGCGGCCAAGTCGTCGACAAACTTCTTTAACGATTTTGCACTAATTTGCTTGTTTTTCTCGCTTGTGTCGTCATTGAGAACTTTCTGCTCTTTATCGAGCCAGAACGCCCACCGATCGAGGCAACTTTGCAACCGAATGACGTTCAATGCGGCAATCACGTGATCGATCTTTTTGCAATCGTTGTTGGTGAGGAGCGCCTTTGTCTTATCGATAAGATCGGGATCGCAATACGCTCTAGCATCTAGTCGGTTTTTAAGCTCCGTGTAGATCCCTTTAAACGTCCAAAAGCAGTCTTCTTCGGCTTTTATTTTTTCCTCGTAATAGCTGAGAATCTCTGACACGCGTTGCACTTCTTTGCGATCGCGCTCGATTCGTAGATTGATAACTTTGAGTCCGCTGTACGCGGCGCCATTCCATTCGAGTATGATAAGCGCTCCCGATCCGCGATGACCGCTACGCGCCGCTCGTCCGAATGCTTGCTCTTCGACGCGCTTGTTGGTTGGTAAGTAAGTTAAACAGACGTGTAAGCCGCCGGCTTTTCGCAGAGCACTTGATATTTTTATGTCCGTACCGCGTCCAGCCAAATTTGTCGCAATAATAATAGCGCCACCTTCGAGATCATTCTTGGCAATGCCAAACTCTTCATGCTCTCTTTTATACGCATAAACATTTGAAATTTTCTGCTCTTCAAAGTAAGCATGAAGCTCTTCGACTGTTTTGATCGTCTCGCAAATAATTAGCACTGAGCGTTGTTCCTCTTTCGTAAAGCGTCGCGCTTCATCAACGATACATTTCATCCATTCATTCTTTGTCACGCAAAGTTTTGGCTTTTCTTCAGTGAATTGCTTTTTGCGCGCCGTTGGAATAGTAACGAAATCGACTTTGTAAATGTTCTTCAATAGGTCACTCTCCGATTGTGAACCGAGCGTTCCGGTAAGGCCGTAAAGGTTCATGTATTCCTTAAAGTAGCTGACATTCGATATAAAGACGGCTTTAAGGCTTTGCAGAGAGACCTTGCAGCCATGCTTTAATTGCAAGAACTGATGGAGTGCGTTCTCCCATTGAGAACTGGACTGATCGGTGCCCGTGTCCAGATCGAGGATCGTCACATTTGGATTGATATCCGAGTTGGTTCCTGTGCGATCGACATCGATGACATAGTCCGCGCCTTCCTTTAAATACAGAGCCGTCTTTGCGCTGTCGATCCAACCCTCCAGGTGCTCTACGACAAAATGCTTTAGGAAGTTGGGCACGAGGACTGACGGTTGCCTTCGAGCGGTTTCATCGAGCAAAAAGAGCACTTGCTTTTGCTTTCTCTCGTTGAGCGAAAGGCCTCGCACTATGTCGTCACTCACTTCGTCCTTTAGAAGCCATCCTTCTTCACTTATGACTTTTTTCTCGATAAGTGTGTTCCAAATGTTTGTTGCCGCTGTTTCCTCAATTCGTCTGAGATCTTCTACTTTGATTCGCTTGATCATGTTGTCGAGCACTCGCTCTTTAATGATTTTCGTATTGAATGTGTACTGAAACTGTGCCTCGCTTGCAACTGGTTGATTGACGATTTGCCAAATAAAAAGATAGATTGCTTCGAGTTTGTCAAAGCCAGCTATCTCGTGCGACAAGTAGAGAACGTTGTTGCCTTTGTCTAGCAGCATGCTGTCCACTTCATCAACGATTACATTCTCAAAGTTGCGATTGCCAATTATGTTCTTACTGTAGAAGCGATCGAGCAGATAGTCGCGCTGAAAGCTGGAGATTTCTCCGTAGACGACCGAATGGTTTGTGTAGGCTTCGGAACGTTTTTGAAAGTCTTCACTGCAGTTGTGCGCGACGCTGATGTCGAAAAGCCCGTAAATGTCTTTGTTCTCTTCAGCGTCTCTTCGAGCGAGTACTGTTGAACTCGTGATAATGTCGACTTTCTCATCGCTTAGCACCTTGATGATTGCTAGTGTCGCGACAATTAATGACTTTCCCTCTCCTGTTGACACCTGCTCAAGGATGTTTTGCTTTGTTTTGTGAAAGAGCAGTACTGCGAGCTTTTGCGTGTCGCGCAGACGAAATCCCCTTGTCAGTTCAATTGCACGATCAATTACCGCCAAAATTTCATCGAGATGGTTGTCGACCGTTTTTTGTGGCTCTGTTGTTAGACTACATTGTTCCCGAAGCTTGGTGACCCATGTTTTAATGTCTTGTGATGTGAAGGCGCTTATAAGACGCTTCGTGTCAGACGGCGACAGTTTGCTTTGGGAATTGAACGTTTTTTCGCTTTTGTAAACAATTTGTTCTAGAGAGTCTAGGCTTTCGCATATGTTCTTTGACGTTTTTCCGTTTGTTTTGATGATTTCCAAAAGCTCTTCAACTTTTCGTTCTTTCATTCCTTTATCACCATGAAACATTGCTGTTCCCCATTCCACGAGAGACGAACCCCAGCCCCACCCGCGTCCTTCTTTTGAGCTTTCTTCATTGAACCATTGACTGATAGTTTCTTTCGTAAACTTTTCGATCAATTCCGCACTTATCTGCCATTCTTCGACATAAAAGTTGTAAAGGACCTTTACAATTTCGACCGCTGCGGCTTTCTTTGTTTTGAGAACGTTTAGCAATTCTTTAACAAGCTGCTCTCCAGAAGCGTTTTCAACTGTGAGTAGATAATAGCACGCCGTGGTCAATCGCTCATTGTCTTCGTCGTCTTCCCATGTTGTCAATGCTCTGAGTTGTTCCATCCAAAAGCTTTCTTTTAGAACATAGTGCCAGTCGTTTAAAGTTATCGCCTCTAAGTTTTGTATCGTCGTCGAGCTTTGCGTTAATCTTAAAATGCTGTCAATCTCAACAATCGTTTTTGGTGCTTGGTGTCGTTTTTCGTGGTTGCTGGCGGGGGCTCTCTCTTGCAGCTTTTGTATGAGAAGCATACCAATTCCTTTGTCTTCAATTTTGTTGAGTTGTTTTCGATAGTCGTCGGCTTTTGACAACAATGCTCGAACGTTGTTCTCCAATTGCAAAAGGACGAATTCGTCTATCCATTTCTCTTGCGCGTGAGCGACTATAATCCATTCGTAAATATTGAGCTCTTGGCGGTCATTGATCACCGAGTCGAGAACACTAATGATTAAAAACGTTAGTTCATCGAATTCAATATGACACTCTTCGACCTTAAAGCGCAAATGGAGAGCGCGAAGGATTGTATCAGTGCCGGTGAAGTAACTGCCTATGAGCTCTAACCTATTTTTGGTTTGGATCTCGTCGTCGGGAAAGTGCTTAGCGATTTCAGAAATAACGCTTTGTTCATCAAACTGTTTCTGTCCTTTTCTTCCCTTCCCGTCACTATTGAGATACTTCTTCTGCTTGTGATAATGTTTAAGCTCTTCTTTTGTCGTCAGCAGATCAATGTCTGTCAAAATAGCTCCCAGCGTGCTGTCTACGTTTTGACGTTCTATGGTGAGCGCCAAGTATGGGTTATCTAAGGTGAGAGGTCGCAAGGTGTCATCTACCAACAGAACGGGCAAATTTGTTACGCATTCAGAGTTGTACTCTTCGCTTAAAATTCCGCTGTTGTCGTTTGTGGCGAAAACGAGAACACAAATGGAATAGAAGTGTGAAAAGAATTCGAAACGAATGGAGACATTTTTTCGTTCCTTGAAGGTAGCGAGGAATTGTTGGTAAAGATGTTTCACGTCTTTTGAGGCGTCTGCGCCATGATCGCCGCCAATTTCCGTTGCGCACTGATCAAGCGCCTTGTTCATTGCGGTTTCAAACATTTCCGCGTTTTCTTTTTCGTATATTGAGAGGATATTAGCATCGGTGCTTTGAAAGAGAGCGTTGAGATCAGCAAAATTCTTTTCAAATTTCCCGCCCTCCATTTCGATTAAAAATGGCGCGACTTTCTTTGGTTGCAACAAGTCGCTGCGCTCGTTTTCTTCTGGAGGTGGAACGCGATAATCCGATGCTATCGCTTGCAATGTGCGAAACTTTTCTATGAGAAATTCTTCTTCGTCATTAAATCTGCGAGCATTAGCGTTTGTTTGTGCATTTCGTTTGCGTTTTTTGTTAAAAAATGGTTTTCGGGTAGCAGTTTTGTTTTTTCGTTGATACTCCGCTTGTCGGCTGATCTTTGACAGAAGATGCAATTGATCGGCTTCTTGTTGCAACGCGATTTGCTCCATCACCTCGCTTTCTTTTTTGACGCAATTTTTTCGAATATTTCTTAACACTTCTTCGATAGCGTTTTGCTGTTCAGCATACGTTGATTGCATTTTGTTTACGTTTATGGGATTCTTTCGATTCGCTTTTGCATTATGATTCTTTTCTCTGCTTGTCTCTTTGTTTTGTCGTTCTTCTATGCTTCGCTGTTTTGGCTCTTCGAGACGAAAAGAGTTTAACTCCATATTGGACTGATTGTAAGGGCAATAAATCCGTTCGGTAGTATTTTCTTCGTAGTACGTCAATTTTAGTTTTGCTTTGTATCTGTCGTCGGATGAACCGCGATATTTCGGCCAATCGCTTGTAAATAGCGACCAGCTAACCGAAAAATCTAGCCAACCCATATCCCATCCATTCTCACCACACTTTCCTTGCAACCCGCCTTTTCCATCGGCTCCCGCTCGCCCAGGTTGTGCCATCGTTTCGACATCGTCGTTTCTTATCGAGATCGTTCCTGGATAGCCGCGATCGCCGCCCTTTCCGCGCTCACCGCCGTGACCGCCCATAGCACTTTGCGCTCCATGATGGACGAAATAACTCTGACAGTTTGTCCATTTGATATGCCCACCAGATTCATGGGCAAAAATTATTTCACTATTGTCGTGAAGAATGACGTGCAAGTAGACACTAGGAGCGTGTACTAATGCAAAGGATTCATCATGTTTGATAAAATAGTTGTGAATGTCGTTCAAAGCGTTCTGTTCGTTCAGTCCGCGTGTTCCGTGCTCCCACCAAGCGACTTTAACAGTTTTAACTTCTCTTGCTATTGCTAGGACAACCGTTCGAACACACGCCATTCGAGAATGCCAATCAAACGCTGCAGTGGGTGGGAATTCTTTTTCGAGATCCGACCGAGTAATGCCCGTTCCGTTTTTGCCATCTACGCCATCACCGCCGTCTTGTCCGTCACTGCCGCTTCCACCATTCGACACAATTTTGAACTTCTTTGCGTTCTCAATTTGTTCGACACTTAATGTAACATTGCCACCACTCTCGCCGGCAAATCCGTCCTGGCCATTAATGCCATTACCATTGGAATGCGCTCCGGCTTTGCTCAACTTTTTTTCTGTAGCATCTTTGCCGGAAACGTCCCAAGTGACAAAGCCAATCATTTTGACTTTTTTCGCCACCACGGCAATGTTAATTCCGTGCCAAGTTGATTGTTGAAGATCGGCGTCGATTTTCAATATACGATAGCTTACAAAATGCACTTCTTCGATTTTCTTTTCTTTTAAAATTTCTTCGACTTCTGGCAAGACTTCACTTAGGAAATAAACGTTCCCCACAACTTCTACGATTTTTTTTCCGTCAACCGTTTTCTTTTTAATTTGGGGCGGATTGGCGTATGGCGTGAGGATATCCTCAAAGTCCTTGATGATCATCATTTGTTTTCCGCGAGCGATTAATGGCTCAACGGCCCTCTTAATAGCTTTTAATTGTTCATTTCTGTTGTCGTTTGGAAGATTTTCAATGTTCTTCAAAAGCGTCATAAATTTGGTACCATCCAACACTCTGCGCACCATTCCGTTGATGAGTTTGATAAATTCATGGCGCTGTTTGTCTTTCTCGAGAACAACAACATCTTTCAGTACTTCTTCAGGCTTATCATAGTCGTCCAAAAAAAGTGGTATTAGTTCGAGGAATCGTACTTCTTCAGCTAATGCTTCATTGCCGTCAAGCGCCACTTGAAGGCATCGATTCTTAAAGGCTTGGATCGCATCGCGTCGCTCTTTTTCAGTGATTAGTTGCTTGTTCTTTTGGAGTTCTTCAAGGATCGCTTGCGTAAAGGGCAAGGAAATATCTTCAAAATCGTTGACCGAACGAATCATGTTAAGCACATCAAAATTGTTCTCGTCAATGCAATTCTGTATAGTCTTGCTGATATCTTTGATCCAACACTCTAAAAGCGCTTTCACGTAAAGTCTTCCAACGATGACGTTATCGCTTTCGCTTAGTTCTTTTGCTGTTGCTTTGGATAGTGCTGCTTTCATTTCTGCTAATGAAAGATGTTCCGTTGAAAAAAGTGCAAGTGAACGATAAATGTTGTCTCTTATGAAGAGCTCTGTTGTATCTTCGTCAAATTCTTCTCGACGTTTTTTGAACGGGATAGCGTCCTAAAAAGAAACACATAATTAGCGTCGTGATATTTAAACAATGTTCCGCGCTGCGAGTGCTTTTTCCTATTGGAAGTTGACATACGCAGTACGAAAGATTAACAATTTTCTAACCTCAATCGGTGAAGTACTTCCATTCGCATTTGCTGTACCGTCCTGAGCGCTTTTTCTTTTCTCATTCTCTCTTTCACTATCGCATTTTGAGAATTTCCATGAGGGCAGTTCTTCAGAAGTGTTCTCCCAGGCGGAATCGTCGTTGTCTGAGACCTTTTCTACAGCCTCCACCTTTGACGACGTCACTTTGGAAGCGTTCTCTTCAAAAACTTTTGATAAGGTATAACTGCCTGATTGCGGCGCATAGACGCTTTCTATAAGGAATTTCGCTTTCTTGATTGTCTCTTCAGTCGGTAGCTGTATTATGGCGACGTTGCACGTTTCTCCTGGACGAAGTGTGCCAAAGGGTGGTGTAACATTATAATGCGACACGGCTTTGGTCGTTATTTTGAAGCAAATAGAGCGGTCGGTCGGATTAGTAAGGCGTAAAAGGCTGGTAATAGTTTGGGTAGAGCGTCCTTTAAAGACGAGCTTGACTGGCGGATCGATGATCAAAAGCTGTTCCTTTTGAGTCATCCTAAGATGTCCTCCTAAAGGCGAGTGTACTTATGCGGTATAAGAAGCACTTTCTTAGGAGAGAATGCTCAAACGTTCGTTATTAAGCGTTTTTGCCCATTGGGTTATCTGAAAAGGAGTTTTTATAGTAAATGAGCGAAATCGACACTAAACTATAGTAAAATCAATATGAATGGTATAGCATAAGCGCCGCGAGTACGCGTTCTTTGTTTTAGATCATTTTTAGGAGACACCCACTTTAACCCAGAATATACTCTTTCTTGCCGCACGCCGCAAACTATTGCAGCAAAAAGTGTGCCCCAAATATAAACGCATCCCATTGCGGTCTGAGGGCAGTACCACTTAGTATGCTCTAAAAGCGCCCAATCTACTCTAAAATGCATTCAAACCACTTTTAAATGCGAACCAAATATATAAAATGAATAAAAATACACTAAATATGCAAAAAATTAACCAATTTCAGCCGCACACCGCAGCCTCAAAAATAGACCGCCTGTATACTTTAGCGGCACGCCGCTGCGGCGTGTCGGAGAAAGTATGTCCTAAATTTTATGCACGCCGTTGCGACATGTGGCGTGCGTCAGAGATTCTTGGTAATTGGACTAGGCACCGCACGCCGCAGCGGCGTGCGGCGAAAGCATGTTCGGGACTTTACCGTTGGTTAGGGGCGTGGCTAAATTAACGGACATTTCCTGTAACTCCATGCTGTGAGTGTTTGCCTATAATTGTTCAAGTGTAGGGTTAGGAAGAAGAACATGTGCAGCTCAGATAGCTAGTGCGATGACCTTCCTTTTGGGCATAAAACTTAATGAATTAATCATCTGAAGAGAAAACTATGGCGGCAGATTTGAACACATTTACACTCTGGAGCAGTTTTCCGCGGAGCATAGTGAAAAGGTTCAGTAATGCATAAATTTGCTGCAAATAACTATTAATTAAAGCTCGCCAAGCTATGACGCCTACTTGCATCTGCAGTAAGTTTATGTATTGGATGATTCATCAGATGAATCAATTATTGCCAAGGAGCTGCGAAAAGCAAGTAACCGACATGAAAACAACTAATCTCACGCTTAGCTGTATTACTTGCTCGTGTTTTGATGTCTCGTAAATTGAGATTAGAGTAGGATAGTCGGATTACTATGAGACTTTCAAAAAACATTATTCATTCCTCGGGTAATCATTTTCTTTTATAAATTTCTGGTTAACTTAAAAATATAGCCAAATATCAATATTTCATTAAAGTGGCCGAAATCAGGGCTCTCTTCTATACATTTTGCTGGTAAGACAAAAAATTGCTTCAGTTTTTACGTTAAGAAACGTAAACAAAAAACCTACTGAAAACTTCGCTCAAGATTTAGAAAATGATCGATCGATATGATTAAATAAATCAGCAACAACTAAAAGATAAACCCAACCGTGAAACTCTCGCCGTCCGTATCATGGGCGTCTCAGTGCGTTTGGCCGGAAAGTCGAGCGGTTCTCTCTATCGATGGTGCACAGCGAACGTTCGACGTAAAACTGCACCGCGCCAAACCCAAGTACACCCAGAGTGGTTGCATACTACACACGTAGTTCTCTTTTTTCCGCAGTCCCCAGCCGCTCCAGCTGCGAATCGCGATCGTTTATCATTGTCCGGCGCAGCTCTTGGCATTCGCTCAGGGCAACAATGGGGTGCAGTTAATGCAAACACGCGTAATCGTTTACAGAAGATCTGGTTACTGATTCATCTATGTATACAGCAAGCTTTGTTTAATGCGATTTTGGGCAAGAGAATGATAATCATATAACTGTCAGTTGGTTCCAATTTAGCAGCACATTCTCTTAATTCACCATAGTTTCAAAATCCATAGATTCCCGAGGTCTATTTCATTAGGCTAAAGCAGAGTACAATGACATTTTGCACTTATTTTCACGAGTGACTTGGATCACGTTTGTACCGACACGGATATCTTTTTTTAACCGTCAATGCACCCTTTGAATGGTTCTTTCTTCACAATCTGAATATACAGTTCATGAGCGTCCGCGCTGTCTTTTCGAAGTACTTACGGGTCGGATTATTCTTACATACGCAACACGCGGAACTGCAAAAATCATGCTGAGCGCTCAATGGATTTTTCCGACAAGGGGCCAGTTTCATACCGCGCACTTCAGCTAAAGGCGTACTTAAGGGCTATAACGTATTTACGGAAATAGTGGCACTGTGCTACTATTGTTTCAATCCCCTCGGATCGTGAAATGTTAAAACTTTATCCGCTCATAACATTTTTTTCCATCTCTTGCTCAACATATTTTATCACCATTAGGACATGGAAAATGGTATTTCAATGAATGAAATAGCATCATGTTAACAATCTCCAAGACAGAGCTGTAAAAAATAGTGGCACATGTGCTACTATTTCAGCGTGTGCCACTATTTCCGTAAATACGGTACTTCATCACTGCGTTAAGCACCACTTTAGCTAAAGTATGCGATGTGAAGTCGGCCCAAAGTTTCGGATTACCTGATGGGTACCACCTGCCAGAATGCATGTAATCTGGCTTATGAAATTATTGCATTGCAGCTTTTCTGTACCATTTATAGGCTCCTCTGTCAGATGGAATTGTAACTTCTTGTATACCTCGCACTTCGAGAAAATGAGCTAATATCATTTGTGTGATCATACGAATTTTAAGTGTTCAATATTCGTAGACGATAGCTTGCTGTGTTCCTGGTATAAAGTGATCATATTTTGATGTTCTCGTTTCACTGTTGCAGAAATTTTGCTGCACTTGCTTGCCTAAGATTTTGCAACATCAAATGGTTGATGTTTGAATATGTTTAATTCAATATAACATTAGTATTTATGTACATCGGATCAAATAATTCTCTATTCAACATTAAAGCGTAACATAAAACAATCTGTAACGAACGACTCACTTCAATAATCATCGAATATAAAACAAACTCCGTTATATCATGAATGCATCGGACAATATTGCATTAGCATGAACGTTCGACATGCAAGTGGGAACTTATAGTCGATCCGTGATTTTTCTCGCTCGGATAAATCAATAGCCCTATCCAATTCAGCAGGTACCAGGCTTTTTATAATTGACGTCATTAGCGGGAAAACGTACTTCTGAGTGGGCTTACTCGTTTCCTTAGAATTGAATGCATAAATTCATAAGACAACTACGGATCGTTGAACAAATGAAACAGCTAACTACGAATATGCAACAGAACAGTACATTTATACCTGACCCTTGCTCTGCATTTCGTCCGTATTTACGTGTTTTGATAAACAGATTCCAACTATTACGACTCCATACGACAAAAACAACTACTCTTTTACACACGTTGCGCGATGGCGGCAAGGTTTTTACTGAATGAATGACGTCATGCGAATTGCGGGGAATGAGCAATACGATCGAAAAGGATAAACACTGGGAATGGTTATTCACCGACGCCCTAATTGCTGAGTATCGCTGTGCAACTGCGCGCACTACCGCGCGTATCGCAGCAAAATTTTGGCTGATGCTTAGTTGGAAAATGACGCGCGCAACGGAAAAAGTGCGAAATAAACACCGCGGACAGTTTTGGCGGAATATTTTGAAGAATATGCTTTTTTTGCTTGCGAATTTTACAATTGTCTAAATTTTAATTCTTATAGTTCTACTCGCATAATTAGAGTGATATCCGTGACAGCAACTAATTAGAAATACTTATTTTCAGCGACTGTTTACGAGACAAACGCTATTTTGCTCTCATAATTGAATAATCTCTTGTTGAACTTGTTGAACAAGCAGAGATGTCATCGATGGAAGAAGGGACGCAGCCGACGGCGGCTGCCACCAAGTTGCCCGAGCCCGTCGTCAAGCCTGTCATCACGACGGCCACTGCCCAAGACCATCCCGCCAATGACAAGGATAAAGATAATAATGGAGGTTGGATATTTTTCGCTTTAAATACTCGCTTGTTGTTTTAAGTGCATCAAGTTAATGTTTGTGTAGATAGCCGCTGAAGTTCAGTTGAAAGAATTGAAAACGCTTAGTTTTAATTTGAAATTAGATCTCACATCGTTTATGGCTTACTGAACTGTTCTGAATGCTCCGATTAACCAGCGGTGAAGCAAGTTTAGATGAGGCATGATATTGAGAGGTTGTATGTAACGTTTCACTGTTTTAAGTGTGCTTATAGAAGGTATGTATGTAGCCAGTATGTAAATGTTCTCAGAGCAGCATTGAATATGTTTGAATTTAGACGCGGCACCAAAGTTGACGGCGAATGGCACAGAACCAAATGGCGATCAGAAGGCGAGCCCGACGAAGACTGCCGACAGCCCACCAAAGCCGGCAGCTAAGCCAGCCGAATCACCCAAAAAGGAGGAACCTAAGCCCGCGACCCCCAGTGCCTCCCCCCTCAAGGCTCCCGAACCACCGGTAAGATTTTTGGAGTTTTTCAGGAGATGTTGAAAGATTGTTTAGCAATGAATTTAAGTGTACTGGTCATATATATGGTACAAGTTAACCGCTGAAACTATTTCGTAGGTAACTTTTAATGATAATTTAATTTGAATATGGTTTGAGAGTATCTACATGCCTCTGTTGTATGCAGAGAAAAGCATTACTTTATACACAAATCATCGTAGAGTTGTAAATATACTAGTATAACTTATAAACCACGGCAGAAGATGAAAAGTCAAAATATGTGTAATTTTAAGTAATCAATTGAGAATGCTTTCTCATAAAATCACCGTTTTCCCTTCAGAAACCCACGCCATCACCCTCGAGCGCTGATAAGAAGAAGGAGAAAGAAGAGGAAAAGCCATCAGTGGAAGAGCCCCCGATGATCAAGAAGATAATCTCGCACGACACCGACAAGGAAGATGCTGCTTCTGCTCACAAAGACTCCAAAGATGACGAATGGGAGGTTGTTGGTGAAAAGGAAATCGAACAGGCCAAAGTGAAGGCCGCCGCCGCTGAGAAGAAGGCTGCGGAAGAGAAAGCGGTAGAGTGAATGTTTTCTTACGTTCTTTTGTTGGCTTACTTTCGTTTTTTGATTGGATGATTTAAGCGAAAAAGTGAATTAAAAGGATTAAATTGAGATTTATCAGTAATGTTTGAAATTGGTTGTTATCAATGCAAAGTTTACGCATTTAGTGACTGATTGACTAGTTTTGACGCGCTCCTTTGATTAAGCCTCGTTACAGTCATCTTTATTAGGATGAGAAATGTGATTAGAGAATTTTAAATCATGAACGATAAGGTGCCAGTTGTGCAGAATTACATAGCTAGAAGTTGACTTTTGCTTGCAGCGTTTGCATAAGGAAGAGGCGGCGGAGAAGGAGGAGCCATCGAAGAAGGCGTCGCCGGCGGCCAGCAAGGCGACCCCCGAAAAGAAGGCCGATTCGTCCGCCAAGGAGGATGAGGGCGATGGCGCCGGTTCCCCTCAGGTTCGTTTGCCTTTTTTGTTTGCAGCTTATTTTCTTAGTGTATTTCTAATTGACGAATTGGTTTCTTAGTTTCGCAATTGAAGGAGATCTGTTGTATTCTCTATTTGAAACGAATGTACCGTATATTATTTTGAGTTGGTTGCGAATTATATATTTTTATATTATAACTCTCTTACCACTTAGCAGCTTGTCATAGCGAGCTGAAAGCAATAGATGTTAGATTCCTTTCCTCTAGTGGCAACTGCAGTTCCCCTTAAACCGAAGCCGTTAGCAGCGCTTTCATGTTCGTGTTTCAGGGAAAGCGCGTACTGCCCAAGTGGATGGTTGAGAACGCGGATGACCTTCCGGAAGCCGGCAACGAAGAGGAGAAGGCTGCCGACGAGATGGACGAGTCGGCCGAAGCGTCGGCCCCCGCCGATGTCGCCGTCCCCGCCAGCGAAGGACGCGGTCGAGGGCGTGGTCGCGGTCGTGGCGGTGAGCATCTTCTTCGATTATTTTGACTGTCTTTTGTTATATAGACTTTCATCGTAATTCGTGATTATTGCTTTTATATTCCGGCATTTTTACATTAAATCAAAACGATTGTTTGACGAAAGTCAATGCAAGATTGATTAATTTGAATGCAACAGTGACGAAGTATTATGAAAGACCAGGTACTGACTAGACTTTTAATGTTTAAAATTATAATATTTAATTCATCGAGTTTGATATAATCCTTTTGATGAGGCGTTGATATCGTTGATATTTCAGGACGTGGTCGTGGTCGTGGCGGAGCGCGCGAGCCCCGTCCGACTGGCGATGCAGGGGGCGAAGCAGGTTCCGACAGCCCTAGCCGACCTCGTCGATCCACTACCAAGAAAGTCGACTACGCTAATCCCGTATGTCTATCCTTTTCACGATTCACTTCGTTTGTTCGGCGCTTATCGCCAACCGCCGCGACTGTATTATTTCTTATCTAATTTAGGTATTGCAATTGATGTTTGAAAGCGTACTTTTCTTTACTCTAGGCTTAATATTTTACGTAAATGGGACAGTCTATGTCCACGAATTACGACTAGTGAGACACGCGGTGAATGCTAGTAACAACGCTTGCATGATTTTTAAATCGAATGTTCGATTTGACCCGTTTGCTAAGTTTGACGCTTACCGCCTCTACTTTGTCGAGTGAACTCTTTTAGTGCACCGCTGCTTTTTTTAAAACAGCGATCAACCGTTGACGTTAAGAACTTAACCACTTGCGGATCATAGAAATAATATATTGGTGCGGCTTTTAAGGTTAATAATACACATTTTGTTGTAAAACTAAAATATTTAATAACAAATTGCTAATATACGTTTGTACAGGACGCTGCGACAGTAGCGGCGGAGATCGACGACGCTGACGAATCGAACACGAGCCGAGCGCCGCGCAAGGCGGTGCGCGCGCCGAAGCGCAAGTCGACCGAAGAGAGCGGCGAGGACGACTACGGTCAGGAAGACTCCGGCTCCGATTATGACTCTCGCAAGAAGCGCGGCGGCGCCGCCGCCAGTCCGCGCGCCAGGGGTCGCGGCCGTGGTCGGGGACGCGGTCGACCCAGCGCTGGAGCCGGTATGGACTTTTATTTTCTGTCTCCTGGTTTTGTATCGATGGACGATGAGCTTTTAGTATAGGATTTCTAATTATATAATTCTCGCTTTTACAATGATGCCTTGTTATTTAACGTCGTCATTTTTTAAATTGAAAATAATCCTCAACTGGTCAAATTAATTTGAAAAATGCCCTTTTTAATTGTATTTTAGTTAAGTATTTTAATTTCAAAGTATTTTTATGACAGTTGCGATGTTAGATTGTATCATCAATGATTTTTTTAAACAATAAATCTCGCCAGGTGCCGAATTTGCCAAAGATGAGCTCGCTTTTCGGTGCATGAACTTTCGAAGCAGTTTGCTCTATTCAATCTAACATTTCTTGTTACTGCTCATGACATTGCGATAGTAGAAGCGCTTCGAATGACTTTTCATATCTATTTTGCAGAATCGGCATCGAAGCGACCAAGCCGCGCAGCTGCGTCGCGCGGCTCGAAGAAGGCGGCGCCGGGCAGTGATGAGGAGGAAGGCGAAGAAGTCGGCGAGGAACAGTACCAGCCGCGTCCCTCGAAGCGCCGCGCGCCCGCCGATGAAGACGACGCCGTCGATGAGCCCCAAGCTGATGAGCCTATGGACGAGGACGCCGGCGATGATGTCAGTCGTTTTTTAGATTTTTAATGACAAATATATTGATTATATTACCTTTTTCATTTTCATGGGGAGCTTTGGTCATTCCTGTTTAAAAAGAATGCACTTTATATTGTTTTAAGCTACTTGTGGCAAACTGCTTAGCGGTAAGTTCGTCGCAATAATAACTACTGTGATTCGCAGTCAGCTTGTCATACAGAGCTGAAGGCAATATTCAGTGCCCTCTTGTCAGGTGTATGTCCCTTTAGTTCTGCTTTAAAAACTGTTGAATGTTTAAAGTAATGCGATCGCAGACACAGTCATGTTTAGACAAAGAATCTGTAAAAAGTAGAAAGGTTTTTTATTATTATATTGCGCTAATGAAAGTTTACTTTTCAGGCCGATACCAGTGGTTCCAAGCAGCCGCCAAAGAAGCGCGGGCGTCCGCCGGCTAAGGCAAAGACTACCTCCAGCCCGGCCAAACCTGCCGCCGAGTAAGTATAATTTCATGCCGTTGATATTGTCTTTATGCCAGATTCTTGGCACTAAACTTATTTTAATACTCTGCGGTTGATTCAAATTGAAAATGCGCTCTGTGGTAGTTAGTCGTCTTTGAAAGGGAACTCTGATTATCCATGGCACTTTAGAGTATTTACCAGATTCGCTTTACTAAAGACATTTTCCCTTTCGAAAAGGTTATTTCCATATTGATTTTACACAAGAGTGTCCTTACTAAAGTGAGAATGGAACATATTGTTATTGGGTCATATGATAGCCTATACCTTTATGATGAGGGGTTTATAATGATCTTGTGCTCTTTGTTATTATAGTCTAGACCTAGGAAGCCAGTGTCAAGTTACATATACCGGAGTAAGCGTCTAATTTTGAACGCATAAACACGGCCTTATCGATGTATGACGTGGCTACTATGCAAATAAGCTAATTGCGATAAAAACTGATACGATTCGCGTCATGCGTTGCTAAAATTAGTTCGCGATACATTCTGGAGAATAACAATTTACCGTAATGCTTCCCCGCAAGTGACCATAAGTAACCATCCAAATGACCGAAAGTGATCATAGTGACATCTTAACTGATCGCAAATGATCATAAGTGATCGCAGTGACCCCTAACTAGTGCCCCTTTAACTGACTAGAGTGACCATAATGTCTCAAATTGACCATAGTCGCCGTAATGGCCCATTAATTAACTATAATGACCATTTAACTTACTAAAGTGACCATAGTGACCAACTAAATTTGTTGCAGAGCGAAGAGCGGCGGTCGCAAGCGAGGCCGTGGGCGGCGATCTTAAGCAAAAATTGTTCAACGGCGCCTAATCGCCGCGCCCATTTTGGTGTCCGCGTATCTTTCGTATTGGTCCTTGTGCGTCGTCAGTTTGATCGGACAGAGCCGCGACTGCCATTAATCGGGCACCATTTGTTTTATCAACTCTTTTTTTCCTTTGTCATTGTCAGCGCGAATTTCTTTTTTCATGTTATCGCACACTTGTACAGTATAGAATCCATAATCTAATCGTCGCAGAAACTTATCCCCCATTCTTATG
>NIUQ01002243.1:0-23590 GCA_002796945.1 Plectus sambesii
CAAGAGAGAAATTTAGGCGTTCCTGTATGAACCCAACTAGCATTACAGCGTCCACGCGTGACGCCGTAAAGCGGACAATATTGGCGTATAGCCCAACGCAGGCTGCGCTACTATCGCAGTCGGGCGATCAATGTGGCGCAGTAAACCATTCCCGCCAGTTCCGACACTGACGCGATGGCGCGACACGCGCGAAGGTCGGTACACGCGCGCATTCCCCACGTGCTACCATGGTAAAAGGTGATTGCAATAGATGCATAGTTTTAGGTTGTAAAGCCATTGCTTTATGTGATTCTACTCTACTGTCGCCATGGGTCTGCGGCGCTCCATGGCCTAAACCTATGGCATTTGTTCGAATACGCGCTTTTACAGATAGGCCATATGGATCTTTTACTATCCATATAATCCCAAACTAGTTACGAGTGGCATAAAGTCACCCTTCCATGGGATGATCAGATCAGAGAGCAGACACAAACGGAACGCCCGCGGTACAACCACCCGTCTGCCCCTACGTCTTTCAGCAGCCTTCAATCTAGTCCATCCTTATCTGCGCGTGTCCATCGACCGCAGAAAGATACTTTGTGATCGCGATAGGAAGAGGACGCACTATGGTCGCTTAGACACTGCGCGCTGCACACACATAACACCATGAATATCATCTACCTAAATCTGTCTTCCGGGTTGGATTGTGGTACGGTTTTTCATTTGAAAAGACAGGGGAAGTTCGATCGTTCGGGCATGTCAAAGGCTAGCCCGAACTTGACGGCTGTTATCAATTTAGGACAGTGCTAATTTAAAATACGTTTGATTTTCAAACGGATTATAAATTAGAATGTGGACAATTGAAGCATCTAGAGATTCAGGCAAAAGTTGCAGTTATCCGGGTTCGTTTGGCTTGCAAAGAATGGGAGATCGAAGCCAAGAAGTGGCTGCACATAAGACCTGATAACATGTCAAACGCAGTTCGCAACCGATTTGCGATTTCAATGCAGTTACTACGAACATTTTCGCTAATAATCCATTTGTCGCAAAACCATGCTTTAAAGCTGTGCAGAAATGCAAACATCGCTTGCGATTTGCGTTGGAGTTTAATCAGACCTTTATGAGGCTGTACTACACGAAGCTGAGCATTGGTTAACTATGCTATTGACAGTTTAACCAATATCCAGCTTCGGACCTAAATGCTAATAATAATAATATAAAACAAATAAATAACCAATGATATCACCGATCTACTTTTTCCCTAAAAATATACAACAATACTGAGCTATTTTTTAATCTAAGAATAGCGCCGCTGAAGCGCACCAATCGGCATTCCAAAATAAACTAATCGTAGAGGCTCCCGCGCACATTGAATCCAGCGCGAGTCAACACCCGATCCAATTCAGCATGATTCATAGCTGCGTTGCTGACACGACCAACGCGCCATCAACATCACGAGAATTCGTTTACTGAAAATAGACAACAACAGAAGGCGAGCGCTGTGGACGTCTAGTTGGACTGCACATGTGTACGTGACGCAATGGCAGGGCGTGCTGTGAAGAAAGCAGAGTCCTTCGATCGCGAGCTTACGTTTGCAACTTTCATGGACTGACTATAGAGCGCACCAACGTCCATTGCCGACAGGAATGTTCTGTCAATCGTTGCAACCTGCGCTTGAGCCCCAGCTCCGAATGCGACACCTTCTATTGCATAATTAGCTTACCGCTTAGATGCCGAACAATGTAAAAAATTAGATAGGATTGAGTGGAGCTTGTCGTGCGATTATCATGAATGCATTATTAATTCTGCCATTTCTGTGTCACGAAGTCCGGTATTTTTAGATGGACGCCTACGCGACGGCGGTTTTGTGCGTATGGTCTTAATGTCGGCACGAGGCATTCCCGCTCGAGGCATTCCTGTGTCTAGGGGCGGCCAGCTTTCCCCCAGAAACTCTACCTTCTTGCGAGTTTTCGATTACCACCGCCAAAATTAAGTCCCCTTAAAACACTGAACTGTGCTTTGCGAAAAAAACCCAAAAAACATCTGTTGCAGCGCGAGCTAGTAATTCGTTCTTTCTATCCGGTCTTACTTTCATCTCGCTGTGCTGGGGGAGTATTCAAAGACTAGATAGATTCCGCATGCAAATGCATTATAACGCAACTAGATGATCATGACGAAATGTTGTCTCAAAATATTATTGTATCCGTGTCTCCCTCAATTAAGAATCTGCGGTCTCTAGAACAACTGATATGGGGTATGGTCAGGTTAGTGATCTAAAGTGATTCGCTACGATTTCTCATCCGCTTCTCAGTCATATTGTCTGTTCTCACCATGACCGCCTGATTCTCTCTCGCTTTCGTCCTTCCTATTGTACGACCGCTCGTCTCGTTACAAGTTGGTGCCTTCCCCAACAATAGCCCCTTTCTATCAATCCGCCCTCTCACTCCTTGCTCCCAAATTCTAACGACAGAATAATATCGAACAAGCTTAGCGGCATAAAAGCGCAAACAAATTCACAGCACATGAACTGAAATAGGTGTGCACACAATTGCTCGCAGAAACTAATGCAATACTTTATATGGCAGTCAGATACAGACAGGAGAAGCGGACTCGGACAAAACATCAACAACATCAACAGACCGCAGACAAGGCAGAGACCAGATCGTCTGTGGAATTGACCGAACAAAAACAACAAGTACTCGTGTTGTTATGCGACCGCAAGGCGGCGCTATAAATAGACACAACCACGACCGTACATCAACAAGCTAACGATATCGTATTTAAATAGTAACAACGCGCCACCTAAAAGGTAGTATCGCATAAAACCTAACCCCAACCACCGCAAACCCACTGTACTTTCTGAAGACTAAGGCTTAGGCTTTGGCTTAGATATTGGCTCTAGAGTAGGCTGAAAGACTATAGGACATATCATAGTTGTACTGGCGAAATAGTTCTGGTCGAATTTGTGTGCATCAAGACAAGAATACGTAACATGCTATCTATAGTCGTAATCTCTTAGTCAGTAACAAGAAAATGACGTGTTATTCCCGTAATGATAATATTAATAGCATGGGCCCCGCAGCGAACGTGTTCAATTTCTTATTTCACACTATGCGTGTTACGATGTTCGCTGCGGCTCTCTGTTACTGCCTAAGAAATTTTGACTTTAAACATATTTCGATAATCCTTCATGAAATCGGCCAGAACTATGTCACCAGTGCAACTATGTTATACAGTTAAGCCTAGCCTTCAGAAAGCATGGCGAGTTCGGGATGTTTGAGCCAAACCGCAAGCAAACAGGGTAGAAATATCCCAGCAGTGAATAAGTTAAGGAGAAGACGAAAACGAGTGGAGACAAAGTTTGCAGTTCTTCAGAAATTCGTCCCCAAAAACGAAGAAAGAAAGAGGTTTTTTGCGCGCATCGCAAGCGTATCACAGAAAGGAACGAGCATATCATACGCGGGTAGTAATCTTCATCAACGAACAACGCATTTTTCATCATCATAAACAGGCTTGCATCGTAATTTTTTAATTTTGTATTCAATTTCGTTATCTTTGCACTCATTCTGAATGCAAGTGAGACGAGATTGATTGTATGAATGCTAAAAAGGAAGGCAAAATTTACGAATTACGATGCAAAACGGCGTAAAATGCACAGGCATGGTGGAGAGGAGAGTGTGGAAAGAGTGCTATTAAGAACACTGCAAGAGAGTCTCGAATAGATACAACAATTTCCTCATTCGCCGCCATGTCCATTTACGTATGACGAGAACCGATCATAACAATCACAGAAAGAATGAAAGAGTAGGCGCTAATGATTAGAGTGGCCTCAAACTCGTTTGTCACGTCGATCGTCTTCATCAAGAAGTTGACAACGCCGGTCAACAAGTTGGCCGCCATGAAGTACACCAACGGCCGGTGGTTGATCGCCGTCAACATGCACGGGCGCAATTGATCGAACGGATTCTCATCTGAAAGTCAAAGGGACTTTGTGTATATTTATGGAAAGTGGCAACTTTTTGAAGGCATCAGTCCAATTGTCTCCCCTGATGCGCCGAAAATTAAGAGCAAAATAGACACGTGGGCATTTAAATAGGGTACCCAAATTATACGGCATATTGGGTTAAATATGAATAAACCTAAATATAATAAAATGAAAGATTATCCGGGAAAGTTCTCGATTATGCAGATTTAATAGGTCGATAAGTAGATGAAAACTCTTACCAACAGAGAATAGCGGCATTTTTGCTGCCGCGCCAAACAACGATATCACTTCGACCAGAAGACAAACTGCGACAGCGCCCGTATTGAAGAGGAGCTGTAATCGAATGCAAAATTATTAAAAGCATGCCACAATGCAACAAATTTCGATGCCGTCGAACAATTATAGTCGAAATTTCTCGATCAGTAACAAGACGTTTTAGATTGAATATGGCAAACTGCTTTAGACTTCGAAGCGATAAGAGATATTGATACTTGTTTACGAAACGAACTAATTATATCCTTTCATAAAGTACTAAAAGTGACTGTAAAAAACGGATGCAATCCCAACATCCAGTAATGTAGGCGAAATAATATCGTAATTAACATTTCAATAAAACTGTAATGGAGAAAAAACGATTGAATACCATTGTCAAAACATAAGAGAGGTTCGCAAGGCGACGCGACGGCTGACCGAAATTCGCTTCGGAGATTAGCTGAAGTCCAAAGATAGCGACACAGATAGCTGCCAACTGTACAACGCGCCAGAACCAGGACTTTAGACGAATGCTGAAAGAAAACGAATGATACTATAGTAAACATTTTAGGATCAGTAATAAGAAATCTCGCCAGGCACCGTAGTTGGCAAGGATGAGCTCGCTTTTTGGTACGAAAATACGGTTTTCACCAAAAATGATAGTAATTTTTTGGTTTTTATGTGCGTTAATAGAAAGAAGCGGTATCGACCTTTGAAGACGTTCGCCTTATTACATCTTAGATTTCTTGTTACTGATCGGCAAATTTTGACGATAATCAATCTCAGATTTGAAATAAGAATGAATCACTAGATGACGCTCTAACAGAATTACAAAATGTATACTGACCCAGTCCTGGCCATGAATGCGCCAACTTGAGCGGCGGCAAAGTAGAGTGATAAGTAGCCGAAGAGCGAACAGATACCCTCTCGATTGGCCGCAATTAGACCGTCGCGACCAGTCTGCTCCGACATGATCCAACGCTCGAGGCCGTACTCGCTCAGCATGTACTGGTACCCCAGACCAAATACCAACGCTAACAGCCATGCAAAACGCCTCAGTGATATCACTCGGGCGATTAGGATGGTGATGATCTGAAATGGTTAATCATAAATCTATCATTTTAATAAAGATATTTTCATACTGATTGGGCTTTGAAAGTATCATTGTAAAAGCGAAAACGGTATTTATGCTGTCAGTAACCAAATCGGCTCTTGACAATGCGGGACCGAGTTTAGAAGATGAATCAAAATAAATAGTCCAATTTATTATATTTCTCAAAGAGTTCCCGAGGGATATACTTTACTCAACTGTAATGAGTTGCGGGTTTTACTTGAGAAAAAATGACATTCAATACTCCACAGCATGCATAAAAACATCCCCACTTACCCTAATGCTGGCGAGCGTAATAAAAAAGTTCCAGTGAATGCCGTATTCAGTGACGTGCTCGTGGTAGCCGATCGCCTTGATAATCAGGGATCGTCCCACACCGATCACAGTGAGCGGCAGCGCCGAGCGTAGCCGAGCTAATAACCTAAATCAAGCGCAATCAAACTTGATAGTCCTTATAGTTGAGCGACTTAAAAGTACTGTAATACCGTACCTAGGCGGTGCACTATCATGATGATCTGCGTGTTTGCGTACATCAGAAGAGGTCAGGGCAGTGATGTAGACAAAGCAGGCGGTGCCAACGTCCATAACCGAATGGCCGTACAACTCTGTCTTAGCGAATCGGCGAGGAAAGACGGGGAAATCAACAGCCAGAATTGCCACACCCGTCGAGATTAATACGACAGCTCTAAAACGCAACATGCTCGTCAAATTACAGTCAAAATATCCTAATCGGTAACAAAAACTCTTGGATTGAGGATGAAAAAACTGCTAAAAAGTCTACAGTGCTTCTTTCTATAAATTTACGGACGTAAAAGTCAAGAAATGACCCTCACTCTAGATGAAATATGGTATTCAAGCACCGAATAGTGAGCGAATCTTTGCCAATTGCCGTGTCTCGGGAGGTTATTAATTATTTTACTGAACAAAAATTTGGACCATTCACTGGTGCTTGATTAGCGATAAGTTCTAATAGTACATGGCTTCGGTCGTCCTGACCGCCAAGCGCCTCGAAAGAGCCCACATGCAGCCCTCGATTAAAGCCCCATCAAATGCTATAATTTTAACAAAATTCCCGCTCCTAAAACTCGCGTCTAAAATAAACTACAGTACACCTGACTTTAAGTATCAGCAGTAAACACGAACCTGAAGTAGGTGAAGAACATGGGCCGACGCTGGTCGTCGGTCACGTGATTGATGACGTCACGCAGCTTTGGCTTATCGCGCGAGATGAATACATACTCGCAGAAGCAGAAGAGAAGAAGAGAAAGAACGCACAAGATCTCTGCCAAGCAGACCATGCGCGCCTGCCCCGACCACGACCCCATCACCAACACCGTTGGCATTATTGTGAATATGAAGTCCAGCAGCAATTTTAGTCTGAAGCAGGATGCCATTTTCTATTTTTACTTATATTAAGATAGCATATACTATTTTTTCTTAGTAATTAATGATAGTTCTTCATGAAAACAGCACTTTTTCCTATTTAAAGAGGAAGCCTTTCAAATAAAAAGGGATTTTTCAAAGTCAAATCAATGTGCAGTCCCTCTTCTGTATTGAAAAGTGTCCAGTTTAATTTGAAAATGACGAATCTTTGAATTTTGAATATCTCTCAGAAATTGTTTAAAAATCGCGGGACTTTGTGGAATAAGATTAAGCCTAAGCCTCCACTTACGAGGTGTCTTTGATTCGTCCGCTTGCGAAGCGACGGCCGACGAACAGCCATGGAATGGCAAGATTTCTGAGCAAGATGGACACTGGCCCGATCAAATTCACCCAGATAACCTCCATCTGAGTGGTGCCATTGTGACCGGACACGAAGGCGACTTGCCGGTCGCTATACAAATCGCCTTCCCCATTCATCGCTAAAAAGTTATTTTAAAAAATGATTGTTGACGAGCAAAACAACGACTTGTTGAAATTAAATTTCATTTATTATGCGTCCAATGACAAGTTTTAGCTGCCAACTGATTTTAGTGCACAGAAAATTCAAGAACCATCGCAAAACAGCATTTATAAAAGAGATTTAAAGTTGAAAACTTAAAAATCAGGTTCGTTCTGATTGAAGAAATTTTTTCCATTCTCTCTCTATAAATACAGTTGGTTCGATCAGTTCAAAAAGCATAGTGGCAGTTTCGACAAAAATAAGCCAGGACGAATTTTCCGATTTCACTGCAAACCATTCCAAGTAAACAGTTAGGTAAAAATGTTCATCTTACACGCTAATTTATATCGCTCCCAACGATTAAGATAACATTCCAAGAAACGAAGATGAAATTTGAAATCCGAATCATTCATTTAAAATGTTACGTTCAATTTGTCTATGATCTAAGGGATCATCAATTGAACTTAACCAGCTGCACTTAACGTAAGTGAACGGGAAAAAATAACATCAAATATCATGAGACGATATTTGATCGGATGTCAAGCGATGACAACCATTGACATTCCAAACTTCAAAAACAATTCACGATGAATCGAAAACTTTATTACATGACAAACTGAAATAAAGCAACAATATATACACAACGAATCTCAAACGTAAGCATTTATGCGGAACAAAACAAAAACAATCAGATCATTTGAATGGGAATTGTGAATAAATAGCGCACCAGCCAATCATTATAGCATCAGTGAAAATGCACAAGGAAGGCAGTCAACACTGCAAATCAGAATATTCAGGAATCAAGGAATGCGTGAGTCGTTGGACCGAATGCAGCACTGGCTAGGTGGCGCCGACCAATCGTACACATAGGAACCCCTAGTACGGAACTCGCTGGCACACAGATTGCCGCTCGCCTTTAGATTCTCAAACATCGCCAACATTGTGCTCTCTTCCTGCTTGTGCGTGATGAGGTACTGATTACTGCATCCGCGCGACATGTACTCAGTGTCAAAGCGTGGATCGTGCACGTATCTGAAACGGAGTGGGATACGGTATAGCATTGTAGCGCCTTTGCGTTGTGGCGTCATTGCGTTTTAGCGTCTTTTGCATTGAACACTGCTTACGGACGATCAATAAAGGCGAATATACCCTGATTAAAGGAAAGTAGGCGAACGTACCGTATGTCCAAGCCAGCTAACCAAGCGCCGACCGCCACGTCTTCGCTGCGGTACATCTTGAGAAGGTCGGCGTTGCGCGCGAGGTAGTCGACGAGAGCCCAGGCGAGAAGGTAGCCCCCGCCCAGCTGATATGGCAAGTAACGGTCGCACAACATCCATTCTTGTTCCCTCCACTTTCCCTTCCGCCTCGGACGCGCTCGCCCGTCTAGGAAGCCCCAGTAAAGTCGTGGATGTTCGATATCCTGAAAGGAGTTTGTGGATTCATTAGGGAGTTTATGGAGATGTATTAATTTCTTTTTGGGGAAAAGGCAAGAAAGAGAGCAAAGCGACTACGCTGATCATATTCTCGGAACCAATCTTTAACGTCTACAAAAACATTTCTAGCATCAATTTAATCATTTACAGTACCTTTAACGACTTGAGCAGCGCACCGAGACGCACAAACGAGTCATCATCGACTTTCAGCGCGAATTTGAATGCCAATCGCCGATGAGCCGCGACGAAAGATGCCAACGTCTTTGGCGCCAGGTTACCGTAACCCTCTTCTACAGTATCCATCAGCAGCAAATCGTCCCCGAACGTCTCCTGTTCCTGTTTCAGAGTCAGCAGTACGTCGGCGTTCATATTCTTCGTGCCGATAGGAAAATAGTGCCGGACAATTTCGGGTCCTTTGGAAGACAGCTTTAGCCACGTTTTTCGTATAGTCCGCCGAAGTGAAGCGTCGGTCGGTCGAGTCATAATAAGGACGACTAGATAGGTGGATGGCAGTTGGACGGCGACAGGCGAGAGCGGCTAAAATTAGCTCACCTATTCCATATTACTATAAACGCAATTTCAAACAATCTTAGACGTTTTGAAAAATTCTCATGCATTTTGAATATGACTGATGCAAGTTCTTGTTGTAGTTTCAGCATTTCTATTATAGATAATTAAAACAAATTAAGTGTTGAAGCATTAATGTGTAATCGACCGAGGGTCGAAATTCAAATCAATTTGCTCAATAATGACGATTACACTGTCAACGCGAAATGCGCTATTTTTAATTTAATAAAAACACATTCCATTTCAATTTGATATGAAACATATCCTTATTAAAATGGAAATGGTATAAAGAAGCTGTAAGGACAAGTTAGCATGACTAGAAATTGAATTTCCCGCCTAAATCTTGTCGTTGCGAGACCAAAATTCCATTTTCTTGTTAGAACTTAAGCAATCACGAGCCTACTTACAATTCACGGAACAAACGCCTAGCCAGTCAAATGACATAAAACAAACCGAAAGCAAGGCGTTGTTGTGACTAGCGAGCGATTGTGCCAGCAACGACGACTGACCATCGCAGCTGCATCGGAGTATGACGATAAGTGTACATAAAGAGCATAGACCGCCCATGCACACGACGTAGGCGCATACGCCGCGCGGTCGCAGCCGGCGCCATATTCGCGCCATGCGCTCTTAACGATTGGACATTAAAGGCAAACTGCGGTCACTTCTAGCTGAAAGGAATGTACTGCATATTTTCTTCAACTACTTGTGATCAGCTGGCTGCGAATTATATCTTTTTTTGTGATTAGCTTAACGCTAAGCAGCTTATAATAGGCAGTTGAAAATATTTGGTACATTTCTTTCTGCTAGAGATGACAGCAGTTCTGCTTTAACGATTGGACATCACATAACATTTTCATTGCACACGAGAATTGGTTTAGGATGTTTCGGGTATGTCTAACATTTGTCACCTCTAACGCGTGATGTTAGGATTTGTCACGGCGCCTACGCAACTTATGCTGTAACATGATTACCTTAGTCACCGTTTCTTTGCGAGATAAAACGCCCGCGGGAATATCGTATAACGCAAATGGTGGTTTTAATTAGAAGGTATCGTTGCGAGACCAAGTCATCTATATATATTTTTGACACAAATATGGATTAATTGACAAAAGGATAGTTATGCTTTTAAAGAAATTTAGAATACAAAAAAGTTTGAATTATAATTGACCATAAAATTATCACTACTGGCTGGTCACGTGTACTAAAGCATAAGTTTCGTGTGGAGTCGTGAAAGAATTGTATATATACCGTTCCCATAGTCATTTTATCCGCCTTTTGCAATATCGGCGTCTCATTAAATCCCATATAACCATTTCAAATTATCCACGTGATTATAGTTCTCCTTTTCAAGAAAGCATAAAAATGTGATCATATTGAAAGACGCTTTCAAAAAAGCAAATATACTGTAATTCGTTTCATATAAAGAAGTAAACGAAATAAGGTTTCAAGTATGCTGCGATGACGCAGATGAAGCAGCGAAAAAGCTTCTGAACGCACGCAAAACCATCAACCACAACAGCAAAGAGCATAAATCTTTATTTCGTTTCAAAACTGAAGTACCAAGCGCAATTGATCAAAAGAATCGAACAAGGCGCCAATAATTTACATTCTTATGGAAATAGTTGCGCTAGAAGTACATGACGGACAGTCAAAACTTGTTCATTTTGGGCACCGACACTTTTAGTACGGTAGATGTGTTGGGTAAAAGGGCGCGATAGAGTTCAGTGGTGGACGCTTGAAATTCAGGCACAATTGCCAGATGCGAAAGGCATCGTGGATAGTTGCTATTATTTCTTGGTATTAGTTTGAAAAATTTCGACCTTCAATCGTCAACACCGCTAAAAATTGAACGAAAACAAGGTCTTACCATGAATTGAAACCGGAATAAGGGCCCAAAAGAAGTTCTGTTGCGTGATACGAAATACTTTTCAAAAATTCATTCAAACCCGACCAGCTTCATCAGCGCAACTCTATTCAATCAATTACACATTGGCTTCGACTGTTCATTGTGCGCGATATAAGTAGACACGCATAGACATTACGATTGAAGAAGAGAATAACCATCAAAGATGCAAAAGAAATGTGTGGTTCAACCAGTATCACGTTTGACTTCTCACATAATAATCAAGGCAAAGCTGAGAGGCGTCAAACATTCTTCGAAACTTGCAAATTTTGCGACGCAAAGAGATAGAATCAATAATGCATTCTTGACAATCGTACGACAAGCGTCCCTGACGCTTCTCAAAGTATGTTCGACGCCTAATTTGCGTGAAAAAAACGCAATTTCCACCCATACGATATCCAATCGAATTACGGCACAAGCAATCGAAGAGTGTTAAGCACACCGACGCAATCAACCACTGCGATATACAATCTTGAAGATACAAGCATTTTCTTGACTTGGACGCAAGTATCACGCAATCCACCGTAACCTTATCATGCTTATGCGAAGCAAATTTTGACGTGAAAAAGGAGCTAATTGCAAAGAGCATTCAAATTCGAACAGTTTTCCTCAGTTAAAATCTATCTGAACTTAAAATTAGTGCCAAATTTGAGGTTCACCGCGAAAAGGCTAAGCTTACTGTAAATATAACACTCATCCAATACTTTCTTTACAGAGCGTAAAAATTCTCGCTTCTTTTCATCTAATTTCTAATTTTCCTCAAAATGAAAAACTGAGCATAGAGAAATAGATTGCGTGATAACTAGCCGAGAGCAAGCTGTTGTTTATCGGCGAAGAGAGAGACCAAGTCAAAGGGCAAAAATACAGCAGAAAAGTACAGTTTAGCAGAGGATAAGATTTATCAAACACATCATCAAGAATCAGGGTGAAGCGGAATCAACGCCCTGCGCGGCCAAAATGACGTATCTAACTGCAAACGCAAGTGCCACGACGCCTGCAAGGACCAGAAGGTTATAGGTGATCGAATGTTCCACCAGGTCTCCATTATTCGATCTGAATTGAGGGATGTCATACGATTCATACGTTTTCGTTGCGAGAGCCAACTAACAACTAGCAACAAAGCCGAGCGCAGGATGTGGCAAGCGTATGTGAGCGAGTACGGTATAACAGTCTAGGGAAGAAATTGTTTTCAGTGGAAATCGTCTATGCTGGCAACTGGAGGATGCGCAGATTTTGCCCGTTATTTAACGTTGTACCGTTTATTCAGATGACCCCGTGCCGAAAATAAAAGAACGCTTTCACCCATTTTCAATTTCGTTCTGGAAATGTACCAGGAGAAGTGATCTATTGAATTTAACTCTGTAAATTTTTCAGACATGGAAAAGCAGGCAGTGTTAGAATGAAAAACATGGCTACAGACGATGCAAGTGCAAACGTTAACAGCTATTCAAAAACAGTATGCGCGTTTTCGAGGCACATACGACTATGCAGACTTCAAAAGTGGAAACATTGCTGGAATCTTAAATTTTGGTCTCTCTTAAAAAATTAAAGGTACTTTCGACTTTGTTACCTCCGAAACGACTACTAAAAATACTCAAGTCATTAGCTTATCCCACTTATGAGCGTTCTACTTTAGAAGCCATCATTGCAATTGGAAGGAAAAGTTTCAAAAGGGATTAAGCAAGCAATGAATGAGCGCAGAGCGACGATTAAAGCGGCGGACACCGCACAATCATCCGACCATTTTATCCCTATACCTGCGCAATATGCAATGAATTTGAGTGCGGCGTTTCATTCGACTTCAGTCATATCCATCTGGGCAGCGAAAGGAGCGAAAATGTAAGAAATCGCATTCACGCCGAAAAGAATCGCAAAACGCCTTCAAATGCATTTCATAGAGAACTACTGTAATTTTCTTTCGATAAACGCAGAGTTGAAAGGCAATTATTGGCAGAAAAAACGGTTGATAAAAGCAGACAAAATGGTCAGATAACGACGGCAGATGCGAATAACTCACCGATTCTTCGGCTCCTCTTCTGTTTGACTGGCGGCACTTTCGGCTTCGGCGGCAGCCTCAATCGCGAGCTCCTGCCGCAGTTCCTGAAACGTCAAGGAATTATTCCTGAAAGAGCAAGGATAGTGTTCCCGAAATATCGAGGAAAGTGTTGCAGATCGGATAGGATCAGTGCTCGAACATGTCGACTGCGCTGGACACGCTCACTGCATGGAGGCTCATCTAGCGAAGCAATCCCATTGGTCCAGCCGCCGAGTCTATCTATCTTACTCGGCGGTCTGGTTCCCTTCGCATTTACTTAATTGCAATTAATCATAGATGTTCAGTGATAGGACTAAATCCCTCTTCACACAAACAGTACGAAAAAATAATTCAAAGACTTCAACTTTAAATTTCCGTGTTGCGCAAGCGTAAAACACTGCGTGACATAAAAAGAAAGAGAAATGAAAAGGTTACCTCGGCGAGCTCGGAGAAGAGTTCGCAGAAGGCCTTATCGCGGAGGTTGAAGTCGCGCGAGCGGCGGCAAAATGCCCTCTTCTCCGCGTCCGTCGACTGAATGCTGCCCAATGTCGGTGAATTTTCGTTCTGCAATTACTACGATCAAACCCGCGTGGAAGAGATGGCGGCGGCATATGGGAATGATAAAATATACTTATAGAGTGGTATTCGTTTATACCGGTCACCGGGGGACCGGCAAGTTTTGACCGGTATAAGCGAAATACCGGTATAACAGAACTTCTTTGTATAGGAAAGTACGCTTTGGGACTGAAAATCTTGACCGGTATAAGCAAAATACCGTTATAACCGAAACCGCTATAAACGAATTCCACTGTATCTGAGCTTGTGTAATCAGTTATTCATGAAAGCGACTAAATATCTGGCAACCGGAGAGGAGATGCACCTTAAAGGTAGAGGTTTCTCTATATCTATGATAAACTTTTTGCTTCATAGAATAAAATGTCTTTTGGCTTCACACAAACTACTACTGATAAAGTAGCATCTACTGCTATGATGTTCATTCGACTGAGCAGTAAAAATGCAACTTGTGCAGTTAAGTGCATTGCTGTCATTAAACTTCAGTACACGGAACCACATATATGTAGAATATTCACAGAAACTCTTTAAATCTCGCACATATCAGTTACTATGGAAGCCTGTATGTTTGAGAAATAAGACAATAAATAATAGCATAAATAAAAGCCTTACCATAAAAGATAATAAACCAGTAAGAATAGTAGAAACAGTCCAGGCAGGGTTCCAGGTGTCTGGATGATAATCGGAGATAGAGAGACAAAGACGGGTGTTGGTCTGGAAGCGGCCTGACGGCGTCAGCATGTAGATCGCCGGGGGCTTGAAGGGAAAGTCGCTGGGGAACACCAGCTTGCCGTGGTATACGCCACCTTCGTAGGGAGTACCTGGAGCCCCTCGCACCACATAATGCCTGAATCAAGACAATTTCAACGATCGCAATCATCTTCGTCTTGTTATTGAGTGATAATGGGCCGGTTTCATATCGCGTACTTTAACTAAAGTCGTCCGTAACGCAATGATTAAGGATAGGCCTTAAGATCGGGTTTTTCTAAGCATCGAGTTTTTTGTTCAGGGCCTTGGCACAGTTGGCAAAAAGTTTTCGGATTTCGCTGAAATTTTGCATGCTAGAATGTTTTAGGGTAGAACTGCCGAAAATTATGTCGAATCTTTCTACAAAAGTTTTCGCTTCGAGATCTGGCGGGAAATTTAAATTTGTTTGCTGACAACGCAGAATTTGACAAAATCAAAGTTTTTATATATCAATCGATTGGAAATGATGAGACGAATCTGTATACGTTTTCAAATTAAAAATCGGTGCAAAACCTAAAAAGTTATGCTGTAAAGAAAATGTGAATTTCGAAACTTTTCAGGTTTTTCAATTTTTTCGGTCAAAACTTGTTCACTATTCCTAAGTAAAAGTTACCCTAGGATTAAAGCCCTGGCTCAGAGCTATCGAATGGCATTATAAAAATTGGCAAAGTCGCGCACACAGAGGTCGCAAATTGAACCTGAAGGAGGTGTATGCCAAATTTACCAAAAAAAGGGGTACAAAGAATTGTGGCAGAATGCAACCGAAATCAATGTTTTTATATACCATTCGACGAGGAATGACGAGGGGAATCTGATGATGTGCGCAGAATTGAAATTAATGTAAAAACAGAAAAGTTATGCGAAAAACAAGATATCGCATTTTATGAGTTTTTCAGGTTTTTTTACTTTTTGGTTTTTTGAATTTTTCGGTCAAAAGTTGTTCACTATTCCTAAGTAAAAGTTACCCTATGATTAAAGCCCGAACTCTGGGCTATCCAACGGTACCATAAAAAATATCAAACGCGCGCACACAAAGGTCGCAAATTGAGCTCGAATGCGGTGTATGCCATGGTTACTGTACTTGGTATAGTGTGTACCAGCAAAGATGATCGTACATAATCATTTTTGTGCTCGGTGAAGATAAAACGCGCCAAATAGTACAACTGTTGCAAAGAATGATGAAAGCAAAGAAAAAAGCGTGAGCGCGAAGGCGCGTAAATATGTTGATGCTTACTCTATTTTTAACCTGGCGCGAAGTTTTAACCGAAAGTCAGGCGCTATGTTTACCATTTGACTGTTCCTATATGCTTGAGCGGAAGTATTCAGTGTAAAGCTCCTTTGTGTTTTATAATACTGCTGCATGCATTTTGAAGAATGAAGAGGGTTATTGGTATTTTGATTTTGCTGGAAGTCTTTGTCACCATCATTCTGGCGAGACCAATTCCTATCGTTGGAGATACGGTAGTTTTTCATTCGTTCACACTCGTGTAAGGATGCGTACTTTAAATTTTCATTCAGATTGTTATCTCAGATGTTGGCTCTCTAAGCAATGATAATATTCTTGGAGCGATGGGTGATCGAGAGATCATTATAAATCAGCTTCCTTTATCAAACAATAGGAAGCGTATAAAAATCAATGATGGAAGTGCGCGCACTAATGGAGCGAGTTCAAATGAGCCATCTAAACAAAATTCTAACGACAAAGATGTGCAGAAGACTGGTAGGAAGAGAACTGGTGGTCAAGTGGCTACGGACGCAAGGAATCAGGCATCGGAAAATGAGAAGGAATGCTATTTTAAGCATCAGCGCCTCAATCCTGACGGTTTGGAAAAGGAAGAACGACTAGCGCAATCAAAAGTGACAAACGAATGCACCGGCGTGTTACGCAGGTATTATGATGCCATAGACTTTGGAATTTGTTAAATTTTTATTTCAGCTTTGAAGAACTTGCCAATTCCGATCCACTTTCAAATTTGTTTGGGGCAGAGAATAATGCCGATCTGGCTTTGATAAGAGGAGCTGCAGAGTTTGGAAATAATTTTGAAGATGAAGCAGTGAAAGAAAGGATGAAGAACATTTTTATTTGCAAAAAACATGAAGATGAACTGGTTTTCAACTGGAAAAGATCTACTAATCCAAATCACATTTTCCGTAAACATGATGGACAAGGCTCAAAAGCAGCATGTACTGTACCAAATGCACTGCTCAATAAACACGGAACAAGCGATGTAAAAAAGGTTGCAAAACCTGGCAGATACTTGCACAAAAAAGAGGCAGAAGCGTTCTTGAGACAAACTGGAGCGCATCTTCATATTGGCATTCGTAAGGCAATTTTCTTTATAAGCAAACTGTTAGGTAAAAATTGAACTCTAATCGCTTTCAGCTATGTGTCAAGCTCATGCGGAACATATTGAACGCTGGCATATAGCGAACGCCGTGGTATGTGTCTTTTATATATAGTAGGTAGGAAAACTCTTTCATTCAAAATTTCAGGAAGAAGATGGGATGCAAGTTATTCCAGAGATAGACTACGCAGGAGCTGCAAGGGTTGAGGATCACAGATCCGTTTACAGTGACTACGACTCGATACGATCTGCTTTCTGCGCGCCACAAGCCTCTGGCTCGTCTGGCCAAACCACAGAATATGAACCTCCAACTAAACGCTTCAGAACGGATGATGCAGAAGCTGATCCCACTATTACAGAAGGAATGAAATCAACGCTGCAAGCATTTCTAAAAGAAATAGGAGTGGAACGACTATTCTCAGTCAAAAAATTCAGTCGTCTGAAAGTGGATACATTGCGAAAAAAAGGTGACAGCTGTCGAAGAATGAGGCGAACAGTGTACAAAATTGTTGCACCCGGAAATGAAGATATTCTGGAAGAAATGGATTGCAAAGAGAATAGTAATGGAGTTTGGACCGCGCGGAGCTCCCAAAAATTAAAAGATGTAATGGAGGCAATTGCGGAAAGATATGCAGATTCAGCAGAGTGGCCGGACCGAAGAGCTGTGTTAGCTATAGTCGCTCCCATTCTGTCATTTGCAGAACTGGAAAAGTTTATCCCAGGACTAACTCCTTACAGGTACAACTTTAAAGCTATGACATTATGGTTGTATGAAAACCTTTTTGTGGATTACAGATATAATATGGCAAGGAACCATGCACGAGGAATGTCAAAACCTAATCGGCAGGATGGAGAAGGCGTTCGTAATAGATTTTCACCTGGAAGAGTGCAGGAATTTGTTGATTTCATTACGAGGTATTTGAGAAGTATTTCAAAGGATTATGTAATATTTCAAAAAACAAATTTCAGTGAGGCCGTTATGATAGGACTACCATATGGTTCTATCACAGCAAAAACTTCAGCAGGCGATAAAATGAAAATCGCAAGTACACTGCGTCGACAACGGAATGAACATATTACGCAAATGTATGAACGGTATTTGGAAGGCGTATATGGTCGAGATCATGGTATGGGCATCAGTCGCAGCGCAATGTGGCAGATATTAGACACTTGCTCTGCACATCGAAAAAAGGCAATCGTTGGATTAGATGAATACATAGCCAATGGTCGCGACGTAAGTTAGTTTCAGCGACCTGTTTCAAAGCATGTTTGATACTCTAATTTTAGGGATTTGATTATATTTATAAAATGCTGCAAACAATGCAAGATCGCAATCTTGAAGATCGCGATTTCGTTGAAATGGCTACGACACGCCTGAAAGAGTCTCACCAGTATTTAGAAACTGACTTCAAACTTCATGTGAAGGAAGTGTCGAGAGTTGCTGATCACTGCATACGACATGCTCTCAGCGACTCAAAAAATGCTGCATTTGCAACACCGTGTAAGGGTCAGGGAGTGGCAGGCTCACATCAGCATGATCTGGTTTGCGATCGCTGCGAGCAACTGAAGAGCATACTTGGAGAGATACGCAAACATGTATCTGAATACTCATTGCCAGAAAACGAAAAGGAACGATTCGAGGCTAAATATTTGGCCGCTGAAAAAGCGATAATGGATATGCGTCGTCATCAACTTCGATCTGTACTTAGCAGCACTACGCGAAAAAATATCGTTGAGAAGCTTGGAACTGAGGGCAATGCAGACGCTTTACTCACTCTTGACTGGGCAATGAAATGGCTTCCAACAAAAGGTTACATTCGTTATCATGCTATGAAATTTTAACTAAACATTTTTTAGCGCGTGAAACGCAGAAAGACTTTTTTGGCAAGAAAGGAATTTCGTGGCACATTACGCATGTTCTCCGTCGTAATTCAGATGACAATTTTGAGCAACGTACACTAGTACACATTACCGAACAAGATGATCAAGTAAATAATTTGATCGCTACTTATCGTTAAATCAAATGAATATCTGATTTTAGGACAGTGATACTGTCTTGGCGATTTTAAGACATGTGATCCAAGACTTGAAGAAATTCGGCGTGAAGAGCGTTATTATTCGATCAGACAATGCAGGTGTAATCCAAATAACTAAGGGGAGGAGGAAATTAATTAATTTGCTTTTCAGGTTGCTATCATAGCAGTAAAATTTTGGCAACAATGAAGAAGATTTCAAAAGAAACAGAAGTTCGTATAATGCGATATACTTTTTCAGAAGCACAGGTAGTCGATTTTACTGCTGATTGTTCAAATTGTGCAGTTATTGCTTTTATTTCAGTCTGGCAAGTCATCTTGCGATCGTATGGCTTCAGTCATCAAACGACACTTACATGCCTATATCGATCAAGGGAATGATGTAACCCAGGCGCTCGACTTCATTAAAGCTATGGAATCAGCAACGAAAATAAATGGAATGAAATTTTTTGTTTTCAAACTTCAGCGCACAGGAAATGACTATCTACGCGGGAAGCCGTCAATTCCAGACATTTCTCTTTTTTATGATGCCACCTTTAATGGTCGCGGAATTCAAGTGAAAAAATATAGTGGAATTGGTAATGGCCAAGAAATTGAAGAGCAGTACTGGAAAGGAAAAGAAAGCCATGCCAAATTGCAAATTTTGGCTGAAGATTCGCATCCATATCAGACAGAACCCTTTCAATGGAGCCCCCTGCACTGCACTCGCCACATTGTACCCAGGCGGGTCTCGAATGATCAACCAAATGATGAAGAGCAAAATTGTGAAGAGGAGATAAATGAAAGACAACAAACATGTACTGAGAATGGCTCTACTTCTGCCTCTGAAATAATTGATGATGATGAAGACATTCTAAAGAACGAAGAGAAACACGACTACTATGATTGTCCTGAGCCTAACTGCGTGGAACAATTTTCCTCACTGGGTCAGTTGCAGCGCCATATTATCATTGGAAAGCATAAATTTGTAACTGAACGCAAAACTATGCGTGACTTTGCCTTACAAAGCTTCCAAGTAAATATTGCTGGCAATAACGAAAATCGAATACGTTTGCACGAGCCTGTCGAAGATATCGTCAATAATCTTGAACTAATTAAAGATCCAGCATATAAATCCCTGCTGCAGGGCTGGGCGATGAAGCCGCCACGAAAAAGAAATCCTTTTTCCGGCAAGCAGAAGAACTACTTAGATGCAGCCTTTAATCGCGGGACAAGAAAAAGAAGCGAAAAAGTTGATGTGAAACAATTAGCAAAACAAATGGAAAAAGAACTTGTGGGAAGAACAGGAGAGTACCGATTTCTTCCCAACGAACTCTTAACCGCTACACAAATTTCTGGTCATTTCTCACGCAGAAACCAGCAGATTCGTGATCAATATCCACAATGCTATGACGACCCTGAAGCAACCACATGTTCCTCTATAGATGATCAAGACATAACTTTTGAAGAAGATGAGTATGAGTATGGCGAGGATCCTATGTTTTACAGTGTTGAAGATGAGATGATGGAACTAGTAGCCGAAACCGACATCATCGAAGAAACTGAAGAAATATCTGATGAACTATCTGCCACACCTACAACACCAACCACAACCGTGAGACCAACTAAAAGCCACCATCAAATTTTCCATGAAGATTTACGTGTCTGATGTGAACAAATATTTACGCGCCTTCGCGCTCACGCTTTTTTCTTCGCTTTCATCATTCTTTGCAGCAATTGTACTATTTGGCGCGATTTCTCTTCACTGAGCACAAAAATGCATATTTATGATCATCTTTGCTGGTACACACTATACCAAGTACAGTAACCATGGCATACACCGCCTTCGAGCTCAATTTGCGACCTTTGTGTGCGCGAGTTTGATACTTTTTATGGCACCGTTGGATAGCCCTGAGTTCGGGCTTTAATCCTAGGGTAACTTTTACTTAGGAATAGTGAACAACTTTTGACCGAAAAAATCGAAAAACCAAAAAGTAAAAAAACCTGAAAAACGCAAAAAAATGCGATATCTTGTTTTTCGCATAACTTTTCTGTTTTTACATTAATTTCAATTCTGCGCACATCATCAGATTTTCCTCGTCATTCCTCGTCGAATGGTATACGAAAACATTGATTTCGGTAGCATTCTGCCACAATTCTTTGTACCCCTTTTTTTGGTAAATTTGGCATATACCTCCTTCAGGCTCAATTTGCGACCTCTGTGTGCGCGACTTTGCCAATTTTTATAATGCCATTCGATAGCCCTGAGCCAGGGCTTTAATCCTAGGGTAACTTTTACTTAGGAATAGTGAACAAGTTTTGACCGAAAAAATCGAAAAACCTGAAAAGTTTTAAAATTCGAATTTTCTACATTGCATAACTTTGCAGGTTCTGCACCGATTTTTAATTTGAAACAAAATTCAGATTTGTCTCATCATTTCCAATCGATTGATAAATAAAAACGTGGATTTTGACAACTTCTACGTTTTCAGCAAACAAATTTAAATTTCCCGCCGTATCTCGAAGCGAAAACTTTTGTAAAAAATTCCGACATTATTTTCATAAGTTTTACCCTAAGACATCCTTGCATGCAAAATTTCAACGAAATCCGAAAACTTTTTGCCAATTGTGCCAAAAGAAACTCGATGCTTAGAAAAATCGGATCTTAAGTACGACTTTAGCTAAAGTACGCGATATGAAACCGGTCCAACATGTGTTATAGATTTTAATTATATTAAAAAATGACACGACTTCAAAACGATGATAGATCGTGGTAGGACGGTCGAGTCGGCAGCTATACTTGAACCATTTCAAAATATATTGAATTTTGGATTATAACACAAAGTACGTTGTTTTTAACATCGGAAAAAGTATTCTACAGAAACCATGACCTTAATCAGCAATATAATCACCCTCACTTTCGCTAACATAGTCCTGTCTCTCTGGCAACAGTTCTATGCCGTGCTTGTTAAAACTAGCCGACTTTAGATCGAAGAAGACAGTGAACAATAAAACAGTTAAAGTACAGTCAACTGCTTTTATAACGTCGGTCAAGGGACCGGCCAAAGACCGACGTTATAAAGACAGCGACGTTATAGAGGCAGTTAGCCCTGTACAAAACATAGTACACAGGACCAGTCAAGGACCGACGTTATAAAGCCAGTGACGTTATAGAGCCAGGCGCTATAATCGCAGTTGACTGTAACAAACTATTGACCCTGAAGGCCACCCCTAACAGCAAGAAAATCAATGCAGCGGCTTACCATTCGAGTATGTTGGAATGAAGAGGAGACGCGAGGACGTAGGGGACGGGGTCCTTGAGCAGTCGTTGATAGTCCTTTTTAAGACGGGCGATGGCCGTCACTGACACTCCGCCGGGAGCCATCTAGAGCGTTAATCAGGGTGATACTTAAAGGGGAACTCTCGCCTTCCCTACGGGTTGCAAAATAATCTATTCTTAACTACCTATGACAAGATTGGATAGCGGTAAGATAATTTCGATACAACAATTGAAATGATTCTCAGTTTGCCTGTTATATGTAGCTAAAAAATATTGCGGTTCACTCCTTCAAGTTATCATTTAAGTAAATTTTAGTTATTGGCATCGCTAGTCGCTTAAAAAAGAGGTTGACAAATTGAATCTATCAAAACTATAATACCAGAAAATTTCATTTTCAACCTGGCATCAGAAGTTATTTTAGATGTTAAAACTGTCACGGACACCAATCATTATCAATCATTTTCATCGTAAGAGTATCGCCGATTAACGGCGTACGGTCAACGAACCGCATCAATAGATTCAACACAAGAACGAACAACAATCCCCGATTGAAAAGCTTTATTCTCGAGAATCGAACGAACCGATTGAAAATGATTTTGGTGAAATCGTGAGACGTTTAAAGGAAGATGAAATAGAATTATGTAGAAATGGAACACCGTTGAACTTATATTGCTAAAGAATATGATCAAATGGAATAGAACTAGACATGACCACGGCGATATATGTATAATGAGAGGAGGATAGACTAACATGAGATACATTAAAGGTGCAATCCCAGTGTAGACCGCTGTTCAGTTGACGCGCTGAGGGCCCGATTTTCGCTGGCCTTAACAGGCGTCTATTTGATAATTTAGTAAAAAAACTGAAACAGCATAATGGCAGCTTTAGGTCAGCTCCTAAAAGATTCCCATTCAATTCATTTCTACCGTATATTTAGAGAACATATTCATCAATTTGAGAGTGGAAAATGAGGGACAGCTCAGCGGAGAAGCATCCACGAGAGTCATACCATAAAACTGTTGCGACAGTTTCACGAAAGAGATCCCTGAGACGTATTCATGAAGCCGATTGGTGAGAGGAAGTATTCCGCCCGGGACCCAAATCTCTCCAAATTCGATCCCAACCCCTTCTCTTTCGAAATGCCCCAACTGCAAACACCTCTCCACATATACTAACCCTGGTCACGTCCGATTATGATCTTAATAAATAAATAATATAAACCGGAAAAGAGCATTGCATCACTTGCGTTAATGAATGTCATTATCTATGTCACAATACAACAACACCAAGTGCAACACGAGCGAGTAGAGGAATCGGAATGAATGGACGTCGCTAAAAGTGAGCTAAACGTCAAACCAATAATAATAATTCGATGATAACATTTCATATAATCACAAACATGACAACTGCGCCATACACAAGCGGGAAAAGAAATGCTTAGCATCCTTGTACATCAAAATTAAGTACTGCTACTGACCACAAC